>RDPX01000123.1:1369679-1381375 GCA_003991215.1 Morbakka virulenta
GAGAGAGAGAGAGAGAGAGAGAGAGAGAGAGAGAGAGAGAGAGAGACTTCCAGAGACGGAAACAGATACAAACATTCGTTGAAGGTGACAGACAGACGAGAGTGAGACAAAAAGACAGAGAGAGACAGAGAGTCAAAGAGAAATGAAACGATGAACCGATATATAGATTATTATATAGATAAGACAAAAATCAATTAACGAGTTGACAAATGGATGTATTTTTATTATTTTTAATTTTTACAAAACAGAACAGAAAATATAAAATGCCAGTATTTTAACTCTTACCCACAGTGTTAGTGAAACCTTGGACTGGTTTTGTATCCATCTAAAAATATACCTGAAATATGTGTTTTGTTCGTTTTAAAGTGAGGAACATTTCTCTCCTCTAGTTTCTAAAGGGAGTTTATTTGATACCTTGTTCCCTGAAGAACTTAAAGACCTGTTAACAAGTTCTAGGTTTACTGTTAGTAGTTTCAAAATAAAGTTTATGCTACGCGTGTTCCCTATTTTCTAAGTAACATCGAAGTAGTTGGCATAATTTTCACTCACTTTCCCATCGTAAGATTTTCAGACGTAAGTGCAAGATTTCTTTTTAAGAGTCCTTTCGATTACTACCGCTTACACTCATGGGTCTCTTTTCGCGGAATGGTAGTCTTTGTTGTTGGGTTCTTGTTAAGGACAAATACAGGCTACCACAATAACGTAATAAAGCGCAAGGTGCGCTTAAATAATTCTGGGGATTGTAAAGGGTGAGGTTATTCATGGAGTACGCGTATTTGAGGGAGTGCGCTTATTGGAAATGTCAGTCAACTAATAAAGCACTAAATGTCAAAAATATTTTTATCAGTACAAACAGTACGAAGTAAACTTACAAAGCATTAAATGTTTAAAATCTTAACGTCGACATTTATCAAGTTGAAAAGTGAAATTGACAAATACAAAGACATCTGTAAACATATGAACCATGTGATTTACGCTCATGATGTTAAAAACATAATAGAATATACTCACTAAAATATATCTGTTTAGTGCTTTTATTCTTGATCTTCAATTTTTACTTTGAAAAAAGGCTGCGTTGTTGAAAAGGAAATCTCCCAAAGAGGATGCGCTTAATTGAGCGAGTGCGTTTACTAACTTTTTGAGTTCCAAAGGGTGCGCTTATTCGAGTAGGGTGTGGTAAATGGGATAATTACGGTATGTATAAATTGGTACAATCATCATGTCAATTACTTTGCCATGATTGAGTGAACAGTCAAGTGTGGTCCTTTGTTCATCAGTAGTATGATTCTGCTAGCTGTTGTTTTGTGTGTCGTTTCGAAGTTCTCATCGAGGGTATGGCTTGAGTCTAATACTTGGCAAAAATTATCATATCGTTTTGTTTCGTTAATTTTCTTATTTTGTTATTACAAGCCCATTCTTTTTTCTTCAATACGCTTCGCAATGCAAAAAAGAGTGCCTTTGTATTCCCTTTTTTCATGCACTGTATCATTTCAATTTCTTAATATAACTTTGAGAAGGATGTCGTGCCATTGCTTTTAACTGATGTAAAGGTTCTCGCAATGAAAGTTGTTCGTCAATGGCTGCCACCTGGGAACGATAAAAAAAGGAGCAACTGATCCATTCCAGTTCGATTTCTCGAATGTTTTATATTTATCAATCACCTTGTAATAGTGTCGAAACCACGTGTTAAATTCATAAACACCAATCCAATAAGATAATCATCGTTCGCATGTCTACTATTTTAGTCACAAAGTTTAACTTCCAACTTCTTTTGTTGAAGGACATTTATGGCAACCAGATTGCCTAGTCTTAGTCAACTGCTTAGCTTCTAAAAAGCCCAATCGTCACATCTATACTGTTCGCTCAATAATTTTAGAAAGAACAGGCAGCAAATTAATCAGTTTGCACTTTTCTTGTGCACTACTTGTCCAGTTTTAAAAACTGAAGTAATTTTTTCCACTTTCAACTGATATGAACCAGCTTTGAGTGACAACTTGATAACGTGTGTTACTATTGGAGATATTAGATCAACATGGTCCTTAGTCATTCATGTGATTAGTTCATCAATATCTGTATTTTTTTAAGGTTAAAGCTTCTCCTTGACGAAAACAATCTATACATATGGAGATGCAAAAACTTTTGAATGCTCTTGGTAGATCAGATGTTTGGTTTCTCCGCTTGAAGTCAAGAAAAGTAAAAGAAGCAAGTTTTAATACTTTAACCACGGTTAAGAAGTAACAGGTTTACTCGATAATTATTTATGCCATATGTTGTTGATTGTTCTAAATGTTGATCGAATTAATAAAGCCCAAAACTTTTCTTTGGAAATAGTACTCCCACCTTCCTGAGAAAATCTGGGTGGTGTAGTACTGCGCAATTTATTATGAACAAACAGAAACAAAGTTAAATTTTACGAAAAATATTCTTTTTTAACATCAACAATACGACTAACCCAGTTTTTAATGATTTTTATAAGGAATATGGCCTCTTCTGGTCATTAACAACACCTGGACTCGATTTGGCATTGGCTAGAATAGCTTTTAGCAAAATTTTCTGATTTCTTCATGATGAAATTCTACTATTATGATTGCCTCAATCAATTTTATTTTTGTTGTACAGTCATGATGTGCAAAACGTTTCTTGCAGATAGCCCATAAATTCTCAATGAGATTAAGGTTGTTAGGCATTACTTTATCTTGATTTGCTCACCTTCATTCTCACAGAACTGAACATGAGCCTTTATTAGGACAACACTACAGTTTATTAAAAAAGGCTCCGCATAGCACCCAATCTATTCAACGTACCTGCATTTCAAAGACACTAGTTATGTCTTTCCATCTTCGTTTTGATGGCTTTATCAATCTAAGGACAAGTTGGACTCTTGATTCTGCTTTGAATGAACCGTGCGTATTGGTTAAAAACGTTCTGTTTGAAAACAGTACTACAGCTCTGTTTTTCTCACTGTAAAATGGAGATTGGTCACACTCTTCGATGCCCTGATTGTGCGTTTTTGAGTATAATTTCCAAAAATCTTGACTGTTTGTGCAATCCTCTGGATTATTTGCACCATTAAATTTCTCATGAAACCGAACATATCATAATCAGAAAAATGTCTTGTTTTAACAAAAGAGCTTTCATCCTATTCGCATGGTGTCTTCTGATGTTGACAGGTCACGGACTACTCGAATATCCTAACGTTCAGTAAAGTTTAACGGCAAAATTAGCAAAGGGCTAAAATGTAAATAACCATAACTTTTGATTGGCTGCACATTTTCAGTTACGTGTTATCATTCAAAATGACGACGTTCGAAGTGAGCTGGGTTCATGTGGGAGCAAAGTTGTCAGGTTGAGAGACGAGCGTGGCGATGAAGATGCTAGTAAAAGGCCGAAAAATGAGTTTTATAGTCAAGAAAATCGTATCACTTCATGAGCGTTCATAAGTCTCAGAAATAGGAACAGTTACAGGGGTTTAAGAGAGTTACTCGTCATTTAATTATCCAATACTGTGCTTGAGTACTTTGGGAAGAAAAGTCTGACTAAAGATAATAAAGAATGCAGAAATGTAGTAAATAATGTTTTTAACTTATTGAATGATAGGGGAAATGTGCTGTGGTTTAATGCAATCAACATACCAGAACTTACATCTGCAAATTGCATGGTTCCCATCATGGTCAATACATTTTACTGAAGTCCAGAATTTGTTACCTATCTCATTGAAGTCAAAAATCCTCAAGCTGATTTCTTGTTTGGAGTCGTTAGATTACTTTTCTGAAGTCGTTCGTGACCCAGGAATTTGAGTTTTGTGTCTCATGTGCGACGATTTTTCAGTTAGACATAAGACTTGCAAAAATTTCATAATATTTTCTATAATTTAGATGTTGCCTCAGCTGTTCATCTCCGAAAACATTCCACGTTTGAAGTTTTCTTTATATTATTTCATCCAAACCATCTTGTGGAAAACAATCGTAGAAATCTCAAAACACATGGAATATATGTCTCGAAATGAAGTGATTTTGAAAAAGATCTATAAAGAAGAAACAGAAACTAGAATTCTCAATAAAGCCAAAGTATACAACACTACACTTAATTCTAAGGAGATTGCAAATCAAAAGTTCAACTTTTAGTCAACATTTTTAAGGACAAAACATTTGCTAAACGAAATGGAATTAGCCCTTTGCTAACTTTGCTGTAAAACTTTGTTAAACGTCAAGGTATTCAAGTAGTCCCTGGTTTTGTGTAATTCCAGTCTTTTCTGTAATTAACCGTTTGAACCCATTTGATCTGATAATATTTAAAAAATGCATACAAGTTTACTTTGTCAAATGGTCTACTACATCTCCAGAGAAGAATTGTTTTTTAATGCAGAAATAATCAGCTTTAATAGACGGAGCCTTGTATAAACCAACTGTAAAAAAAAATATTTGCTTTTTTGTTCAAAATTTCGATTACAATATTTTCGATGTTTGAACTTCACAGATAAATTATACTTTTTCATTTAAATAAGTTGTTAAGGTTCACTGCAACTATCCATTTTTTCCAGATTCTTGCTTTATGAAGATATGTGTAAAGGTCAATATGAAATAAATTTTCGTTCTCATTTTTTGTTAAGTGGTTGATGCAATATGGGACATCACGTACGTCCGCATATTTTGATTACAATATTTTTGAAGCTGCATAGAAATCAGCTGACAAGTTTTAAAGCATTATTGAGTCCGCCAAACAATATATAATCGAAAATATTTTGTAGTTTGATTAAGTATGAAATATTGATGAAGTTAGCTGCTCGGGAGGGAGAGTTATATCTTTGTCGATGTACAGTCTGCGGCAGAAGTGGAGGCACTGCCCAGACGTAATGGAAGTTCTACGCGAGAAGATCGGCTTGTTACTGTGATCACTAAGAATAATTTTCTGATTTTAACAACTTATGCTCGAGTTTCTATCATATGTAACCTAACGTTTAGCTGTCATCAAATTTCTGTTTACAATTTTATCAGATCTGTTTGTGAAGCAAACTATTCGTGTTACGAATAGCTTTATGCGACAAAGAGGTATATTTACTTAGCGGAATTATAGATGAGTACAAATGTGTTTCATGAGCAACAAACTATTTACTGGGCGATTTGGATCAGCGGTGGAATAGATGTCAAGGTCTCAGGCTTGGTCCGAACAAAATTTTCTGTTCAGACGAATGGAATGAACCAACGTTACAGGAAAGTATACAAACAAAACGAAAATTGATAATCAACTTGTGAAAAAGTTAGGCTGTTCAAGATTGCGGATATACTTGCAAAGAAACTAGAATTTGGCGAAAAACATAGCAACAAGAATACAGCAACTATCAATCGTTTTCGTAAAAAGAGTAAAATAAGCTGTCCACTCTCGATACTGAAGGCTTTATTAGACAAGTTTTGTCTTGCAACTGCCTATGATCTCACCAAAAAGATAACAGCTAAAGACGATGTGGATACTTGGGGGTCCGAAGTTAAAATTCTAATCTGATAGAGGGACCTATGACCATTGGACTTTCAGCTTTATCATAACTTTATCTTGACGTGAAAAATACTCTGAGGAATAGGCAATTTACGTATTTGAGAGATGCTTTCCAAGTTCCAGTACTCACGCCGAATTCGTTCATGATGTTCAGCGATACAAACGTTATCCCTCAAAAATGTGTGGATGAAATGGAGTAGCCTGACTTGTAAAAACAGAAGAAATACCTGAATTATGCAAGAAGCATGAATGAAGGCGATGTAGCAAAAGAACTCCTACACTTTCGTCCCAAACGTTATCAAGGTTGGAGATGTGGTCATCATTAAGTGAAGTGACCAGACGCAGTCATTAGAAGACAGGGGTCGTCATCAAACTCCTTTAGTTGAAATGGAGTGGTACGAGGAGTGAGATTGATAACTGACCAGTGAACACTGGAACAAGCGATTCAGTATCGATATTCAATGGAGTTATCTTGCAATCAGGTACCAGTCACTAGTCAGTATGTCCAAGCGACGAGAAACCAACTGAGTCCAGGTGCTCGTGAATTCAAACATCGACTATATGCAACGGAGCTGGCTGGTGTTGTAGTGGGGAAACTGCAGCATGATCAGAACAGCAAGCCCTATTGAGATATAAGAATTATTTGCTACCTTCGGTACCAAACAGGAGAGTGTCAAGAGGTTTGGAGCACAAAGGTGAGGGTAGTCGTAAACGCACTTGATCTTGTGTACCGCTGAGCCTATGGGGTAGTCAATTTTAGGACTAAGAACCATGTTCAAATTATAATATTATTTATGTAACATGTAACGTTAAAACGCAAAATAGGACATTGCCTACGTCAGCATATTTTGATTTCAATACTGTTTTGTTGCATGGAAATCAGCTGAGAAATTTGAGCATTTTTGGGTCAGCCATATGCAATACAGTTTAAGTCAGTATCAGATATCCAAGAAGTTAACCAGTTGAAGGATTGTGAGTTGTATCATTGTTGACGTACTGTCTACGATAGTCCCTTTTAAATTTTTAATTATGTGTTTAGCTGCTTCACACATGAGAAACTTCTCTAACAAAATATTGAGTTAACTGGTAAGGTGATAGTAAGGAAGGAGTAGGGATAATAAAAGCTGATGAGGCCTAAACAAAGAAATATTTAATTATTTTTCATAAATGAAAATCTTTTCAATTGAAAAAGAATTTTTAAAAGTAAAATGAATTTGAAATATCAATTTATTTGACGCATGGATTATATGCTTTGAAGCCTGAATATTACACGACACTTGGAAACTCCACTTAGAAAACGACATCACGGTTTCTCGAACAATTTTGGAATGGGTCCAGCATACTAATAATGGCAAATTGTCTACCCTAGCAACATTTTGAGCAGTTTCCCAGTCCCGAAAATTGTAATTGAAGTTCTAAATTACAATTAATTTACTTTTTTAAGCACGAGCAAGTATTGCCGCGCTTCTCCATCTTTGTATTTTCCTTGTTCTTGCTCTTGGACGATTTCTCTTTATAGACAATTGACATCAAAATAGACTCTTCTTGAATGCGTAAACCTGTACCCGTGTTCCAATGTGTAATAGAACAATCAGCTGGTCAATTTTTCATTGATGGTAACGCTGGTAAACAGTTGGGCCATTTTTGTCTTCCATGTATTCCATCTATAAAAGAATCAAAAGAATGCAGGGGATCAAGAAAAGGGGAAACAGAAAGCACGCGACACTATAAAAGGCAAAACATACAGATCACCCACCAGGACCCTCCAAAGGAAGGTATAAAAGGACATGTTTACTATAAAGACTGATTTGAATACGTTTTGTGGCTGTTTCCTAAAATATTCTATCCAGGTATAAAGCTAGGATAAAGATATTGTAGAGTTGGAAAGAGAGAATCTACTCACAGATATGAATTTAAGTGTTCCTTCATGGCTTGGAAAGTTAACGAGTTGTTTTAATTATTATAGGCCTACTCTTTTCAAAGATGCTCTAATTGTAAAGGGGCAAGTGACTTGTTCACAAAGAATTAGAGAGAACTTAAGGAATTTTCATTCTCTTCTTGAAATGCGGAACTCAAAAAAGGTGATCGCTCACAAAACAGGTTTTTGTAGAGGATCTAGCTAACCTTGTACCAGTTTTAATACATACACTTTCGTGGTTTTATGGAGCCTACCTAAACAGCACAAGCTTGTTCTTGCAATAAAAGCACAGAAAGGGCGATTTATGCTGCATAGATTAAAAATGTTGCTACTAGGCAACATCACCTAAATAAAAGAAAAACGAAAAGTATTATTCAAAATGATTATAAAAGTGAATTGAAGTGCATTTAATTGCATACAATCTGTGTCCCCCCCCCCCCCAAAAAAAAATAATTTGAGTTTCTATTTGCAAAAAATATAAACAAATTGTCTCTCAGCTGTTGCATTGCAATATATTCCACCTAGATGCCTGAAATTAGAAAAAAGGAAAAGAAGCTGTAATACCTTATGACAGTGGAAAAAACACTACAAGTTGATTTTATTGACGGAGTCCCCTTCATTTACATTCAGCTTGAAATTTCTTGAAAATGCAACTGGACGGCCTGGACGGTAGGGAGTCCATTTGTTGTATTACAGGAGTAGAGGTTAGGGCTGTAAGCACAAAGATGAAAACATAGTTACGGATAACACTGGTCAACAGCATTTTTGTAAGATAAGCTCCTTGTATATTTTCTGGTCAATTCTGGGGTACTGAGCACGAATCTGCCTTTCAATTTTTTCCATCACGTCAGAGTTTTTTTAAAATTAAATTTTAACTAATTTTCGGCCTTTGGACTAGCAAAAGCACCTGTTCCAAACAGGGTTTCACAGGTGCTAAAATGTCAATAGAGTAGCGACATCTGTATTGCGTCAGTGGAGATTACGGATTCCGAGTTAGCGTCCCTGTGCACTCACAACATGGTGCAATTATTACGCAATGCGAAGGCTTGAACAACAATAAACTCCTAACATGTAAGCACGCTGTTTATGTTCCAACGCATGTGGGGAGCTATGTCACACACAAAAGTCAAAGCAGCATCAAGCTTAGTTTTGACATCATAGAAGAAGGAGGCAGTTGCTTATGCTTTCGGCACTGACAAAGATTAATTATTTACATATTATGTAACAGTTAGGACACAAGGACAATGCATCCATGAATTCATGAAAACATGTTCTCTGAGAGATAACATCAAGGTACATACCTAAACTTAGATTATTTTAGATGGAAGGCCACCATTAGCTTCTATTTGGGTGCATAAACTTGTGATTGACGTTGTAGTATTATGAGGACCTTGTTAGTAGTATCAACTTCATACTTTACCAGGATGCTCACTCAGCGAGGATGTAAAAACAACCCTGATAATTTTTGTTATGTTTGTCAAAAAAATACTCCTCAATAGTAGCGAAGGTCACTTACTGCAGCTTTCTGCAATGCGTACAAGAACTACTTTGATTATGTTGTAGGCGATCAAGACAAACCTTGGGCTCCTCACGGCTGTTGTATCTCTTGTTATTCGACATTGATAAGCTGGCACAGTGCTAAGCATAGGCGAATGTCAGTCGCAGTGCCTGTAGTCTGGCGAGAGCCAAGGGATCATGTGACAGACTGCTACTTCTGTCTCACGAAGATATCGGGTTTTTCAAGGAAGTCAAAGCTGACTGTCCAGTATCCCGACGTGCGTTCCATTCAACGTCCAGTGCTTCACAACGTTGACCTGCCGGTTCCATCCTAAGCCCAGAGGAGGGTTAGCTCATCTGAAAGTAGCTGACACTGCTATCAGTGCCAGCAGCGATGCATCCAATGCATCAGGAATACAAGCATCTGAGCCTCATCTTGTCACACAGCCCGAGCTGAATGACTTAGCAAAGGATTTAACTCTGTCAAAGCAACGTACTGAAGTGATCGCTTCCCGATTGCGAGAGTGGAACCTTCTAGATATGAATGCTAAGGTTTCCGCATTTCGTTATCGTGATCGGGAATTTTCCCAGTTTTTCACAAAGACCGGTCTACTGTGCCACTGCACCGATGTACAAGGGTTGCTGTATGCTGTTGGGCTTAGGCATAATTCGACAGAATGGAGGTTGTTCATAGACTCATCTGTGGTGAGCCTAAAAACTGTACTGTTACACAATGGCAATTTACACCCACCGATACCAGTCACTCATGCCGATGGAATGAAAGAAAGATACGAACCGATGAAGGAGCTGCTTTGTGCCATCAAGTACTCGGAACATAAGTGGAAGATCTATGGTGACCTCAAGGTTGTGGTTCTAGTGTTAGGCATCCAGAGTGGATACACGAAGCACTCCTGCTTCCTCTGCTTGTGGGACAGCAGGGCACACGAGAAACACTACAAACAGAGGCAGTTGCCCAAGCGCTCCAGTCTAGTGCCAGGGAAGCACTACGTGCAACACGCTCCTCTCGTTGAACAAGGAGATGTCCTACTTCCTCCTCTGACATCAAACTTGGACTAATAAAGCAGGTTCTACGGGCGCCGGACCAGGATGGAGCAGCTTTCCTCTTCCTGCAGCAGACGTTTCCTCGCAGCTGTGAAGCTCAGCTAAAGGAAGGAATCTTTGTCGGTCCTCAAATCGGATAGCTTCTAAACAATTCTGATTTTGCATGCATGATGAGTAGAATGGAGATTCAGGCATGGAAAGCTTTCAAGGCCGTAGTCGAAAACCACCTCGGCAACAAGAGAGTCACTAACTACAAGAAGCTGATTGCTGACCTCCTGCGCCACTACCGCCAAATGGGATGCAGAATGTAAATCAAGCTGCACTATCTTCACTCCCATCTGGACTTCTTCCAGGATAACCTTGGGACTGTCAGCGATGAGCACGGAGAGCACTTCCACTAGACAATCGCAACGCTGGAACATCGCTATCAAGGGCGCTGGGATGCAGCTATGCTTGGAGACTATTGCTGGTTCCTGAAGCGAGACACTACTACCGTCCAAAACAGAGCAGCAAGAAGGATTTTTGAGTTGTGAACCCGAGGGACCTTGGTCTTATGCAGTGACTGAATACCTAAAAATACCTAAGACACTCTTAGTGTTAACTGAATTATATTATTTACTTTCAGAATATTGTCTGCCTGTTTTTACTTGAGTGCTTTAATAGGCTTGAGGCAGTACTTGCTCTGCTATAGACAATACTTTCATAACATTTCGTATGTCATACATGCACAGGTGACTCACTATTCATGATAGCATGGAATATCTGTATTTGACACCCTCATTTGAGTCGAAACGACAGTACATTGATATATTATTTAATTTGCCCTGTCAGGGGTCCCACGTTCTAGCCCTGCTACTAGTCTCTCAATTTCTTCTTCCTCAGCGCGTCAAAACCATGCTGAGGACGAAGGAGGAGCAGCTGCAGATGCAAACGGAGGTGAGGATGTTGGAGTGTCACTTTTGGAAAGATGCACACACGAGGAGATACGGAAAAGTGCCAGAATATCATGTATCGTTAAAAAGCTAAGAGAAGCAAGATTGAGATGGCATGGGCATATTGTAAGGAGAGAAGATAAGAGTGCAATACAGATAGGAAGAAGAGGAAGACAATTAGGGGAAGGAGCTCAGTTAGAAGACAAAAGCTGAGATGGAGCGATGTCATGAAAAGTGACATGAAGAGTAAGGAACCGGTTGAACGTGACGCAAATGAGCGGCAGAGATGGCGTGCGACGATACGTGCTGCTGATCCTTGAGTACTGAGATACCAGCATCGGAATAATAATTTTTTTTTAAACTTCAAGCATATATTTTTCCATGTTATCACTTAATACAATTGTATGCCGTGTATACATTACATCATTACCCTAAGAAATACCACTCACTATCAAGGCATGGTATCAGGGACGCACAGAGTAACGTAGTCACCCATAAAGGAGGGGAGGCTGATCCCATGTCTTACTACGTTGACAGAATATGTAATATGTGGTTCGAATTACCACACATATGATCTTCTTTATGATATATGAGATTTCGCTTTTATCGTAACTTATTTCCGCTAACATCTTCGCTACCGAATGTGTACTCTTTCCGATTGCTCCTATCGCGCCAATGCTTAAATTGACAAATATAACTTTTTGATAATTTTTGCCTAGAAATCTTAGCAGAAATTCATATTTTTCTGATTTACGTTTCGAATTCACTTCAATATTTGTTTCAAAGCCGATTGTAAG
>RDPX01000123.1:1410579-1533146 GCA_003991215.1 Morbakka virulenta
AAAGTAAAGGCACAGCCAAGCCATTTTGCCTTCTTCTGGATCCATTGACAGATGCTATGATTTTTTTCCTTTCTACACTTCCAAGAAAATATTTAAGCAGTGGACAACAACTCTATTGGAATGTGCTCAACAAAGGTTGTATCTGACTTAACATGGTCTCTGCTGGTTCTGTAAATATCACCAGAACTAGCATCAGGAAAATAAGTATATTCTTCGGGGCTTCGCGTCCGGGCTTCAGAAAGAAATTGTTTCCAATATTGCTTGTAAACAATTTGCCCCTGATAACACTTGATAAACAACTTTGAAACACTCATTTCCAGTGGGCAACAAATAACGCCCACAACCAATTGAAAACTGGAAATGTTCTTTTGATTGATAAAACAATGGCTATGAACAAGGATATCAGGTCAAGAGAGAATACGTGAGGTGACATAAAAATAGAAGGATCGAAATACAACAATGGCAGGAGCTGTAATAAGGCCATTTTATTCCTTGTGGTATTAACTTGGTAATCCTTGTCACTTTCACTGCATTATTTAATTGCAAAATCATGTCTATTAATTGCAGATCCAATGAGTAACCCAGTGATAAGCAGAGGATTGCCCTTTGATGTGCATATGAGTCAGCTTCTACCGATAACCATAATAAGTGGAATGAAAATCACAAACGGAAAATGCAAACATGAATAGTTCCGCTCTTTTACGAGATCTGTAAATAACAACTAGAGTGTTGTTATTATCAAAGGCAACATTAAGAAATATAGAAGAACATTATTGGATTATACTTCAATTTTTCAGAAGCTTTGATCATACCTGTCGGGACGACATGTTCTATACTTTGAGATCATAAATATGAGCACATCACCCACCTGCCTTACTACAAAATATGTGCATGAAAAATCCTCTATAATTCGTGACTAAACGTCAAGCCTGATTTCTTGATCTCATGTAAACAGAAGTCATATATATCTTGGGCTTTCAACTATTGTTTTATTGCATCCTTGACGCTTTTTTTAAAAAACGAAGCTTATCCAGGAAGCCCATGGCAGCCCAGGGTTCTCTGGGGGGGTTAAACCACCCACATTTTAGCACAAAATAACACAAGACCGATTTTTTATGTATTTTAAAGAGATGTTCTTTTGATACCAATGATTTTTTTGTACATCCAACGGTAAGTCAATACGTCAGGACAGACAACCCAAAGAAATTATTTCTTTATACAATCTGAAATTTTTTTCGTTCTCAAGTCAGTAAATAATAAGTTTGCTACATTAAAAATAATTAATTGTTTGTAATTCTGTCTTTACTTTTTTCTCTTTTTATTGCAAAAACCGACATCATGCTTAACTTATTCTAATGTAATGATGGATAAAGCCATAAATCTTTCAAGTGTTAAACAGCTGCTGCTTTGTTTACGGTTTCTACATAAAATGCCAACAGTAATTAAAAACATATCATATACAGCAGATACAATCGTATAGTCAGCTCCGGAAAGGGGCTATCAATGTATCTTGTAAATTGGAGGGGGGCAGCAGAGCTAATGGATATAAGTGCACGATGGATCATAGCACCCCAAAGCAGAGCTAAAAATTTGAAAAAAAAGATTGATTGCTACTGAGATAATAATTCGAAGGAAATTTTCAAATCTATGTAGCTAGTCACTGTTAGTCACTATGAAAAAATTTAAGAGCAAGGTCAATTCCAAATTTAAATAGTGTCCAAAACACCTATCAGAATTTGGCAGTGTTTAGTACTATGGATTTTTAAGTTTTTAGTCATCTTAGGAGGCTCTTCTGGAAGTGTTTCTTATAAAACAAAATCCATTATTTCATAATCTTCTTTCGCCAGCAGCGTTCATTACCTGAGACATCAATTGTTGATTGAACCTCTGTATGGTTTATAAATGATTTGAGATCACCAACTCTAATTTTATATCGGAGATCTTGAGCAGAAAGGTTTCTCAAATCCATTTTGGTATTAACTTAATAAAAATTCCTTGGGAAAACTGAAAGTGTTTTAAACAATGCCACTTCAGCTTCCTCCAATTTGCAATTGGAAGCCTTTAAAAGCATTGGTTCTTGATAAAAGTGGTACCAAAATTCATCTTGTTCAAACAAAGACGAAAAAGAGCTCTGTAAAATCACTTTGTGATGACAGTGAGAAGCTTTTCGGTGGGCTCCTGTTGAGAGAAGGTAGGAGACCACACAATCGCAGTTTATCGAGGAGGCAAAGTTTAAGAATCTATGAAACGGCTTAGTGATATCAAGAGAAGTAGACCTTGGCTTGACCAGGTGACAAGAAGCTCTATAAAATCACTTAGTGATGGCAGTGAGAAGCTTTTTCATGGGTTAAGATTTAAGAACACCTTGTTACTTATTGAAGAAGAAATGCATGGGCCCAAATGGAAGACAATGCGATCCGTACTCAGTCGTTCCAACATTTTGTTGCAGACTAGGAGCAAGCTGATAGGATAACAGTTACGATAACAATGTCGGTCTCCTTTTTATTAAAAACAAGGTCAGCAGATGAGCATTTCTAACGAAAGTGAAAGGAAGAATCAGGAAGATATTTATTGAAGAATAAATATCTTCAGTGGAGTGTCAATGGACATCATTAAACAGCGGTACTGAAAGTTTGGAAAGGTTGCATCAGTATGTCAAGAGAACCGTTGGTTGCAGAAAATCGATCTGAAAGTTCTACCGTATTCTATGAAAAGTCAACACTTTGAAACCATCATAAAGGGAAGAAGGAATGGTAAATTTACCTTTGCAGAGATCTTTGTTGTTATTTTTCTAAAACCTTTTAGAGCAAATCAGGGTGGAATTACGTACCTTCATTAGATCCAGCATTTTATTAAAAAGGTGTGTTATCACATTTATACTGATGGAAACATTTGCTGTGTGCTGTAGCTGCAGCATAGGCAAGCGAGGATCTTGAGGAAGCGTTGTCTGGTATCGACATTAAGGCACAACAACATCTTTACCAATGTTAACTCAAGTCTTGAATTCATAAGTATATTTCTCAGCAGAAAATGAAAAGCAATTAATAGATATTAGCCAGAAGACTACGAAAAGAGTTTCAACCACCGTTGGTAGAGTTGTAAGAAGTGCGATTTAGAGATTCATAAGAAGAATCTCAGGTAAAATAGAAACAGAGACTACAATATTTTTGAGGTTTCTGAAAGGAAAACCAGAAGGGGAGGAGAGGAGACTAGGGTAGGACAATTTATTGGCACTTAATTGGTTAGAAAACAATACCTGACAATTCTCAAGTTTGAAAACTTGAGTGGTAAGCTTATTACATCCATTCAATCACTCACCTATTGGTAATAAGTATTAAGATTCATGCTCATTTCTTGCTTCCTAATTTTTTTTGTTCGACTATTGGTATACTTGCTAGTTTTACGTACAGTTTTAGTGGTTATGTTCTACGATTCCGTGGTTGGTGGTGAAAGTAGACAGAAGCTCATTGCAAATAACATCCTTCGCTATTCAGAACTTCAGTATATTGATTTATGGCAGAAGTAAAAGATATTGCTAAAATGCAAATTATTATTAGGTTTTTTTTTAGTTTTAACGTCATTTCCCCCAGCAATTGGGCCTCAGACGGTGCCATTCACAAGGACTTTGATTTGGCAGTGAGGGATTTCTTGGCCGGATGCTTTTCCTGACGCCAACCAATGGCTTTTTTCCTTTGTAAAGTTCCAAATTCTCCTCGACAGCTCGGGGAATCGAACTTGGAACTCCTGGTTACTATGCAGTTGCACTAACCATTAAACCACGGCTCCTCATTGCTAAAATGCAAATGGCTTCAATCAACTCCATATTTTTAACTTCTGCGGAAGGTACAGATTAAATTTTGCGTTATCGGTGAATTTTTTCTCCCTGTTCTTTCTTTACGTTCATCTAATTTATTCTTTCTTGTATAATGATACCAAGCCGGGCCACTCAAAATGCTAGGCCTGACAAGGGATATATATATATATATATATATATATATATATACATATATAAAAGAATATAATAAGTTGGAAAGAATCAAAAAACTACACTATCCATTTCGACAAGCCTGTTTCGTGATTTTACTTACTCGTCAGGAAATGTGCATACATTTCCTTTGATTCTTTCCAACTTATTATATCTTTTATTACGCACTGCATTTATGTATCGAGCACTCTAATACGGTTAACCGAATCGAATGTACCATATATATATATGCCTGGGATTATATACTTGGGATACAAATAACATTTACCTAAATACTATTTTAGACCATATAAAAATATATGAGTACATTCTCCATAACATACAATTCAATATGTAAAGTAAATGCGGACGCGCTGTAATAATAGAAAGTAAGTTGGAAAATAGCACATGGCGCTTGTCAAGGAAAAAATTTTAAAATTTCGAGTGTCTCTTTTGTGTCTGTTTCAAATTTCAAGCTAAAATACACAACATTCTCGAAAAATCCATGTTTAAACAAAGAAAGCGGAAGAGCAGAGATCTTAGGACCCTGGTGCCTAGTCTTTGTTACTCCTGCCAAAACGCAGTAACCAGGTGATACTTTTTGTGCTGATCTTTCCAAGTGGAACTGAATGCACAAAGAACTTGTGGGCACACAGGCATACACAAATACAGAGACCCAAACACACCCCACCACTGACACACCCTACCTTTTAAATGATCTTCAATGAAAGAAGGAAAATATATTTTCTATACAATTTAAGGAACTTTTACTGCTGAAATAGGCCTAAAAATGAGTCTACCGTTATAAAAAATCTCAAGGTGACATTTTGGACAGGTTCCTAAAAACAGAAATCTAGTTTGTCGTAGAGATCAATTTCGTCATCAGTGATTTAAGCTACAGTGAATTTATCAAAAAGGTATCCAAATTAGAGAAAAAATTAACTATACATTTTATTCTCCATTGGCTCTATATATTACTCCAAAACCTGATAAAACAATTGCACAAAATCAACTTGCAAAACAATATATATAAAAATTGAAGTGTGCAATGAAAAGGAAGGAATCGGTGTGTCAGTCTATTTGTCATTGTTTAAACTCAGAATTTTTGAAAACGACTGTATGATTTGCTGTAACATTGGGCTTAGAGACAGACGAAGCCCCTCCAATGACTTAACAGTGCCTATTTTTATATTAGTTGCGCCATGCCACGTCCCATAAATATTTTATAAAGCGAACGCCAGGGGTGGACGGTAGACGTGCCTTGTGTTTTTGTATTTGCTCCAAAAAAGGTAATTTTTGTCTAGTTAAAATTTTGCTTAGTATTGTCACTATGTTGAGTCCCAACATCAGCGACAATACTGAGTTAGTTTAATGTATGTATGTTTAGCTGTTTCTCAGCGGATGTTCTTGTCGTTCTGGATGGCTTAGTGTGAATGAATATGGGTATGTATCAGGAGCGAATCTGTTGCTTATGGAGGGTGGTTTACTCTTTTTTTGGAGCCTACTTTCGCGAAGAAACGCAACAAATAATTTACAAAAAAGTATAAAGAAAATTATAAAGAGCGCAATAGCACATGCACAAATTAAAAAAGTTAAATCAAAGGAAAAAAACTCGGTTTTATCAGCTCTTGTATTTTAATTGTCTTAAATTTCAGAACTATTTCCATGAAAATCATACCAACAATTCAAAGAACACAAATAAGCTTAATCTGTAATCAATATATCAGAAATTATCACCTGGTTTATGATGTAAATATATTCACGGTAGAAACTGCTCTTGATACTTGTGGGTCTGATAACATACAATAAATAAATCAATACACCATCAGCGAACAGACACTGGAGAACAAGATGACGGACGTGTTTTGGCGTTCAGATTGATTTGTACTGAACGGTTTTGTAATTCATATTTTTGTGTTAAAACGAACACTCTTCTTTTTCAGCCAGCAGGGGGTTTCCGGAAACCCTGGAAGCACCCCTCTTATCCACCTCTGTGTATCATTGTCAAAGTTTTAAATGGTCCCCTGTTATTGATGAAACGGAACCATGGAAGTTATTTATGTGTTCGTATGTATTCATAGTTGGTACCTACTTTGTCAATTCCAGTTGTGATCAAGTCCTGGACACCAGTTTCACATTTGCTACTACAAATAACTAATAAAGTATAGCCGTGCAAGACCAACTTTACCAAAACGAATATCATTTTTATTTCAGGGCTACATGAAATACTATTACGTATTTGTTAATATGTGCTACTAGGTAGCAACTCCCGTGATTCATTAAAAATACCACTCAGCTGACACATTTTTTCTATAAAGATATCGGAATTTAAACCACGTTCATTTTGGTCGAGAGCTATCCAAAACTGGTCAAAGCTTGACTTAAGTTTTCTTACTCTGGCGCCCTGGTCCATTTCAGTCCCAGCAAAATAGCTATCAACCAGATAAATACGTGATTTTAATTGTAACCTTTGAGTTTGGTGCCACTAATTTTTATTTAAAGATATTAGCTTACACCTTTTTTATGAATTTATTGGATTGCCATATTTGCAAGGTATTCATCTGCCAGACGTAACTTTATTTTTCTTCTTCAGTTTTAATATTTGGTGTGATTGTTTCTTTTGTTTCTTGGTCTGGCTACATGTGTAAATTTGGCAGTGGTTGACTAAACTGAAAGCGTCTGTTATGACAAGGAAGTACAAATATCAATAGACATGGGTAGCAATATTTAATTATTTAAAGAATTTTTTTTTCTCTAAAACAGTTAAATCGATCTTTATTGTAAAACTATTCAATAAATATGACCTTGATTACATGTTATTTATAGCTACGGCTGCGTAATTAGGTAGCTTCTGTTCTAACTGTACTGTGCCAATTCATACATTACTGGTTTGCTTTCTTATATCAGTCCTATTATAAAACTTTTCTTGTGAACACAGCTCTTTAAACAGAGAAATTTTAATTACATATCATATAACTAGAGCTCCATTTTCAGATAGCTTTGTCTTATATATTGTTTGACCAAAGCTACATATCATTAAACTAAAGCTGCCTAATTACATATTTCCTCCATCAAATATCCTTTTGCCCAAATTTTGCCTTTCTTGTGCGTCATTGATTGGGCGAATGACTGGGTACGCATTGGGTCTACCAAATAGCAACTACGTTGGCGTCATTGCATAGATTATTCAATATCCCAAAAGTCTTCTCATCTGAATGAGAATTTCAACAGAAGCCTTCAACCTAATTCTATCTTTTATTATTTACGCATTCCGAAAATACCTTTTGTTATTTCCTACCGCCCGAGTACTTTATCTATTTTGTATACAGATGGTGACGTATTAAAATTACGTATTATTTTTCAATACACAAAAAAAGGCTATTGAAACTAAGGCCCGACAAACATCGTATACAAGGATGAGAGAAACTTGTACAAAGCTGGAGGTTTTGTTCGATGTAGCCTAACAAAAAAATTTTTCCACATATGTTTTTACAAAAAAGTGGTTACGGTTTGATGGCTTAATTGACCCTAGACAATGGTAAGGAAAAAAAATTAGCATAAAGTTAATTAAATCTATAGAAATTTTATATCAAGCACAATATTACCTGATAAACATCATAGTTAATAGGTAAACATTAAATGAATGAATATGTAGTATTCAAGCAAATATTGACGTCGGCTAATAGTAATCGCTTCTTATTTAAAAATTGCTTTTCTTTTTCTTGTAACCGTCCACTTCTCTGTTTGTATCAAGAAAACATTAGTAGAAAATGTTAAAGTGTTTTTGAAAAAAAATGTCTAATTTTTACTAAGTGTCTGCCAATTTTGTCACACTAAGAGAGCTTTTTTGATAAGATTTCAGGGGAATATCAATTTGTATGCAGCCAAAATGTCTTGAACCATGGACAGAGAGATGAGGGATGGGTATAAGCCCCTAACCCTACAAGAGAAGCAGAAAAAAAATTAGAAATATTCACTTTTGCATTTAGTTGACGAACTGGTGCTTGTTTTAGGCCCTGTCTAATTCCTTACACTACAGAGAGGACAACTATCCACTGAATACCGAGAGGAAGCATGTACCAGATGCGACATAAATATCAATGAAAGTAAGTGCAAATTCAGCTCATCTGGCATCAGCCAAACATGTTAAGAATGCAGTAATTTCTGGACTTCTGACAATGTGGTACCCGGTACAAATGACGATATATAAAGGAGAATTAAACGTGCTGCTTCCAGCTTGAGTAGTTCACCGAAAAACCTCTGGTCTAACAAAAACCAAACATCAGCATAAAGCGTATAATATACAAGGCTCTGATACTTCTTATAGCTACCTTTACCTGAAATACATGTTGGAAGATGATGTAAAGGAGGTATGGTACTGACAAGATGCAATGAAAACTTCTACAATCCAAGACCAAAAAGCAGGACAGCTAAACCCTGTGAGCACTAATTAGCAGCTAACACAGAACGTACTTTTTAAGCATGAGAAAACGATGCTGAAGACAGATCTCACTGGAATGAACTTGTTAGATGGAGCAAGGGGTCTACCTAAGCTTAAGAATTATAATCAAGCAAGTAAGGAAACGAGAAAAAGAGGGTTTTTTTGTCAGTGGTAATTTCTAGAGGGCTTAGGGGGCGGAGCCTCTTGTTAAAATTGTGATGGATTTGTGGGCTAAACCCCCCAAATTTTGAGTTATAAGTCGTTGATAGTTAACAATCTTACTTTTTCTAATCTCCCCGTCGCCCTTAAACTGTCTGAATATACTCTATTTGCAAAGATCTTGACTTTAAGATTGGAAGTCAGGTGAATCCAAAATGGCATCACAAAACATTGGTAACAAATCTGCTACACTGCCCCTTAAAAGGTTATATATATATATGCGTATGATCAACAAAAAAAAAAAATGCTAAATATCTAAGACATTGTCATTGAGCCACAAACGGAAGTCCTCATCAACAGTTTTGATATCACCTCGAATACCTATCAGTTGGCAAATCAATACGTGTTGATGGGATTGAATTTCACCACAACGACAAAATGGATTGTCCCTTAGACCAATTCTATGCATGAAATCGGCATATCGTCCATATCCAGATCGTAATCGATTTAAGAGCACCCATTGTTCACGCTTCAGGTCATGTCCTGGAGGTTTCACCGTAGGTTCAGGAATAAATTGGGAAAGCTGGTTGTCTGTATTACTCCATCGCTGTTTCCACACATTAGCAGCCCAAGATTTGACAGATGCTGTATCGTTTATGGTGGAAGCTAAAAGGTGCATGCGATTCGAAAGTGGAACTCTGCTCTTCAACCTATTGTTTGTAAGTGGATATTCAACCAATTTTTCAAGAATGTGCCTTTCCTCTGATAGCACACGATTATATAAATTCAATATATTTTTATCTCTTCTTAAGTCGGCAGGCTCAATACCACAAAGAATAGGAAGAACATCAGTTGAAGTCGATTTTATACAACCACTCACTAGTCTCAAGCATTCATTAAGTGCAACATCAACTTTATTGCAGTGATGGCTTTGGCTCCAAACAGGAGAACAATATTCCGCAGCAGAGTAACACAAGGCTAAAGCAGATGATTTCAAAGTCGAGAAATCAGCACCCCACCGACAGCCAGCAATACGCCTTAGTAGGTTACATCGCTTGGTAACTTTAGAAGAGACTTCAATCAAATGATGTTTGTATGAGAGAGTACGGTCTAGTGTGACACCAAGGTACTTGGGAGTTTTCTCAAAAGGTAACCTCATGCCAGATATTGAGACATTGAGTTCATAATCAGCTCTTCGATTAACAAGGTTAAAAGCTGTGAAACCAAGCACATGCTCGTAACACCCTTGTCCAAATGCTTCCTGTTTTTAGTGTCGAAATTCGAGTAAAACTCTTGTTCTTGGCTTCTTTGTAGCAGACAGTTTTCAGTGCAATATTTAAATTGTAATTGTTCGTAGATTATTGGATGAAATTTTGTATATGTTTTGTGTGAAATGTTTGAGTAATAATTGTTCCTTGAGCTAGTTTCTTTTCTAGTATACTTAAGAGTTACCATATCATTTTAATTACATCAAAGCACCAAGGAATAAATTTTGCTTACTTTGAGAGTATTAAAATTCAGTCTCGATAAAAACGGAAAAACTACCAGCCAGTAAAAAGGCAAGACTCACAATAAAAGATTTCTTTGGAAAAGCAGACTGCCCTGTTGATGAAGGAAATGAACAATGTGCATCAGTGGATTTTGCTTCAAGAGAAGAGAGAAAATAGGAGACACAACTAGAATCAGAAGAAAGACGTCAGAAATGATCCACAGAAACTGCACCAGAGCCTCATGATTATCCAGTTTATTGGAATGCTGAACAATGCAAGTATTTCACCAAAACATGTAGTTAGCTGGTTTTTTTTAGTGATAAAAAAATTGGTTGTGATGTCTGTAAAAGCATAACAAATCTTGGTATTTTTTTTCCGAGAAGAGGATTCACATAGCAAAGGAGTGGTTAAATGCAAAGTTGGTGTAGAAGGAGAGAAAAGTATTGCACAAAAGTCACTAAGAAAGAAAATAACAAAACAAGAACGATCAAAGGCTCGTAACGACGCGGCAAATCTTTTGAAGGCAAAGAACCGAAACAACTAGAAAAAGGTACAATTAGACGCCAAAACGAACATAAAGATGTCACGGAAAAGTGTCTTATAGCTTATTTCATAGCCTTTCAAAACCCTGATTATACAGATTTGATTGATCCTCAACAAAGAAATGGTACCACTTTAGAAACTACGTTGCATTCAAGATCTCCTTGCGAGGAAATGGCCTATTGCATTGCACAGAGCATGCATGATAAGATTTGCGAAAGAATTAAATCAGAAGAAAGAAAGATTGCCATTATCACAGACGAATCAACAGCAATTGCAAAAAAAGCTTGTGTTATCATATTTTACATACGTTCAGTTGTGAGTGATAACCCTAATAATGTTATTATTGACATTTGCAAACAGCCTGGCCAAGATTCACACGCTATCTGTCAATGATTATGCTTTCAAAGGAATCCCTTAGTAAAGCTTTAAAAGCAAATCTTCTTGCATTTTTTTCAACAAACCCCAATATTTTCAAGCTCTAATTGATAACATCAAATCAAGAATGCTGAATGACACCAATGAACAAGACTTAAAGCAATTAAAAATTTTCTTTCCTGAAAGATCGCCATCTGATTTGAACGTTCCTTGGATAGAAGAAAAAACGTTGTAGGTAGCAACTTGTTCGAGATTAAACATTTTTAATAATGAGCAAGGACTGATTATGGCCTTTGGAGATTATGTATCTGCTCCTCGGAGAACACCAAAGCCCATCGAATGTGTAATCCATGCTATATTCGATTCAAATTAGCACCTCAGAGGCTGAAAGAGGCTTTTCCCAGATGAACCTCGTTTTCACACCAGCTCGATCAGCTGTTGCAGTGACAACTTTGTCGTCACTTATTTTCGTAAGTATCAATGGACCTCCGCCTAACTTATGGAATGCACAAGAAGCGGTTGCCAAATGGCTTTTGTCTCACAGACCTGCATTAGTATCCGAGAATAAAAGGGTCATGAAGACCAAGAAAGACTTCAATTCTCTTCAACTCATCTTAACATAACTCTCATAAAATAAAAATACGTTCTATTTAATGTTTTTCATGTCTTGTTGTCTTGTTTTGTTATGACATTGTATCTTGCAGCTTTTAATGGTTGTTGAGACTTTTTTTTCTCTGCACAGTTTGATTGCTAAACCCTTATTATATCATATTTGCATCGATGAAAATATAAGTGTGGTCACAATGAACCACGCCCTCTTTGATAAACCCGTCCCTGGATCCCTCCTTGTTAAACTCTTTTGAAATCACCACTGGTTTTTGTGCTCTTTGCTGCTATTGATATGCACGAAGCCTTGTCAGGGGGTTTTCGCCGCCTTTTGTACATAAATGATTATATCTTTTATTTGAAACGTTTACATATGTAACTGACTCTTTTTCCATGGCACACATTTTTTGAATTTCTGGCATCTGCAATAATTCTGCTGATCTCTTAAATGGTTTCAAGTTTTTGTTGTCTAATCGTTTTTTAAAAGCTCTTTTTGGGTTATGGGGTTGGTGGGGAGGGGTTAATTTAATCTGTTCTTCAAAACATTTCCCTTAAGGCACATTTGACTTTCTGCTTTTCTTACAATGCCTGTATCTGGCTTGAGGTTAAGGTGTAAGTTACAGCGATGCCACTGAAAGGCAGGAGTGGCAAGCTCAAGAATGCTACACAGTTTTCAAAAGACGTTTTAAAAGACTTACCTAAAATTGTACCGAAATCAGCTGTATTGTTGAAGATTTTTTACTTGTAAATTGGGTGTCTTATTACAGTTTACCCTTCAGGTAATTAGTCAAAAACGTGTACTCTCTGTTTTTCTAAATAGCACTATTCTACCTTTGAAAGAGGGCATGCATCTTGTCTCTTAAAATTCTACTGACTATTCCTTAAGTCATTTTTTGTCTGCAGTTTCCACTGCCTCACCACTAGGATAATATTTGCCTTTCAAATCTTATTTGTTTGGACCTGAAGAATTGCTAGTGTGAAGGCGCTTTGCTTAGTGAATATGAAGTATACAGTAACATCCACCAGAATGAGGTGATTCTCTACCTTATCATGATGCTTGTCTGTGGTCAAGCCTTGTCATGCAGAAGAAGGGCATCATTGATATGCAGGTCCGATCTCATCTGTTGGGCTATTGCTCGTTAGGGCTTCAACGAACGTGGGGAGAATTTACTGTTGTTTCTTCTGAAATAAATCAACAAGGATGAGATCCTCCAAAAGACACCCACCATGATGTTTACTGGTGGCATTTTCTGCGTATATTTTGTTTGGTCTTGGTAACATAGAGTGGCATTGATTGTCTCTTTTGTTCAGCTTCATATTGGTAAACCCACTTCACCGGCAACAAGCCTTGAAAAGAAGATGTTGACTCATTGACGTTTTAATAGACTTTCAGTCCAGGCATTGATCAGGTGAGTCCAGCATATGATAGTCAGCTCTTTCGGTAACCAACACCCAAACATGTTTGAAAACTCATGCTATTTGATGATTTTCTAATTATCCACTTCAAGTCCTGGGCATCGACGTTAAACTAAATCCGGTTGTGGAGTTTCGACGTGTGAAAATTAGATTACACTTTGCCACAACTACCTCCAGGTCACCCTTTACTTCAATGCGTGTGTCTATGGCAATTCATTAGGTGTGGTAGAGACCTTTGTGTATAATGGTAGCACCCTGTCAAGAGATGGTTCCCTTGATACAGAAATACACTCGAGGATACAGAAAGCCTCTGTAGCCTTTGGAATGCCTGAATGACGAGTTTGGACAGATCGTGGCATCACCTTCAAAATCACGCTCTGCGTGTACAAGGCATGTGTCTTGAGAGTCCTTTTGTATTCTTGTGAGACACGGACCGTACATCAAAGGCATCTCACATTACTTAAACACTTTCATCAGAAATGTTTCAGACACATACTTAATATCAAATGGCAAAGCCAAACACCTGATAGTGAAGTCCTTGGCAGAGCAGGGTACACAAGTATCGAGTCAATGATCATCGCCAAACATATGCTCTGGGCAGGCCATATGGTTCGTATGGAGGACGATAGACTCCCCAAGCAACTGTTTTATGGGCAACTCCAGACTAGGAAGCGACCACAGGACAAACCCATAAGAAGGTACAAAGACTGTATCAAAGAAAACCTAAAGAAACTAGGAATAGACCTAAAAATTGGGAAAGGCTAACCTTGAAAAGGGCTACTTGGAGAAGGCACGTGAAGACAGGTTGGGTATTGTTTAAAAATAGTCGTCTAAACCATGAATGATAAAAGCGTAGATTGCGTAAAGGCTGGGACAACAACCTCGATAAAGGCACAAAGAGCTGAAAGTGTGACAAATGTAATCGTATTCTTCTATCAAAAGCTCGATTTGTCAATCATTTGAAGTCCCATGTCAAATTAATGCTACTTTCTAACCTCCTTCCAAGGCCACACAACCTGTCGTGTGTGATGTGTGGGACAGGTCTCAAAAGACACATGGTTGTACACAGGCATCAAATTTCACAAAGTGATACCATCAACCCAGTGGAAGCTTCTTCTTTCACCTCTCACCTTTGTCTCAAGCATTGCAAAACAGAAGCTGGTCTCCAAAGTCACCTATGAGGTCACGTAAGGAAAGATAGAAATTTTTCTGACAACTGCTGAAGTCATCGAAAGCAATCATCTGTCAGGGTGGAGCAATAACCATGTATGTATGTATGTATGTATGTATGTATGTATGTATGTATGTATGTATGTATGCATGTATGTATGTATGTATGTAAGGTTTTCTGCCAGCTCTTCAAAAGTTATCAGGACATCTGCTTTTGCTTTGCTAATAGTTTTTCTAGAAGTGACAGGAGAACCCGAAAGTGTTTTAGCAGCTACGTTAGCAGATCCAAATTTCATACCATTGGAACAACAGATACGACTGCATACATTTTTATCATCTAAAGTTTTTCTCTTAACCATATAAAGTTATGTTTTGTGAATGTTCGCTGGAGTTTACCCCGCGGCAACAAGATATAAGGCCACTACTATTTTTTAGATGCGTCTGCAAAGGATAGCAACTTCGAANATGTATGTATGTAAGGTTTTCTGCCAGCTCTTCAAAAGTTATCAGGACATCTGCTTTTGCTTTGCTAATAGTTTTTCTAGAAGTGACAGGAGAACCCGAAAGTGTTTTAGCAGCTACGTTAGCAGATCCAAATTTCATACCATTGGAACAACAGATACGACTGCATACATTTTTATCATCTAAAGTTTTTCTCTTAACCATATAAAGTTATGTTTTGTGAATGTTCGCTGGAGTTTACCCCGCGGCAACAAGATATAAGGCCACTACTATTTTTTAGATGCGTCTGTAAAGGGTAGCAAATTCGAAACTGCCTCAAAAGGAAAAATGCCAAACAGTATTTCAGTCTGTAGCAGTTACAATGCTTTGTAATCGAGCCACACTTCAAGAAATTTAATCTAAATCTTTGTCTGACATAAATTAAAAAGGAATCCTTTTTTGGGTTACCCTCGTAGGCTATAGTATATCTTTTAACTTGCCGACATTGACTGCAATAAATAGTTCTCAGAAAAGGAAGGTAAGAAAAAGCAAGAGAAGGCATATGGCATCAAAATACAATGCATTAAATATGCCTGATTTTTTAAAAGCCAAAGCAGTCATCCAGTACAACGTTTAAAGATTACTGCTTTATAATAAATTGTTTAGACCAGAACGAGTAGATTACTTCCAGGCATGTGACAAAGTTCGTGGTTGATGAACTAATTAGTCGCATCTTGTAATGGATTTGAAATTCGTTTGGAGTCAACGTTTTCCTCCGTTTACCTTTTCTTTGTTGCTTTATAAGGAAAAATAACAAAAGTACATAGCCTTGACAAGGACATCTCGTTGAACTGTGAAAGTAACATTAAATCATTGAATAAAATTAAAATGGAAATCTGATTTTCGCCTTATTCAAATGAGAAGGCCACTGGGCAAATGTTGCTGTAATCACGTTTGGATTTTGGGTCTCTAGATTTTGGATGCCCTTAGAGAAGGAGCCTACTTGAAACAGACTTGCCTGCCTGTACTCCTTAGTGGCCATATCGCAAAATAAAGTAGTCTGTGTTTAGCACAGGATTGGAAAGTAAGCTTTAAAAAATTTAAGCTTTCTTCATTGCCTAGTTTAGTTCATTTTTCAGTTGTGTATTTATCTTTGAGAAAGGTAACAGAAAGGTAGCCCCTTTCCCGGACCTTGTTCATTCCTAGCAGGGGAATTGACAAAAAAATTAAAACCACCATTATGAGTACTTAACAAGTACCATGACATAAAAATAGATTTGGAAAATTCATTTTAAAGAAGAGTATTGAAATCAACAAAAAGAACTAATCAATAGAATTATGAGGAATAAAAAACAGTTTGAGAACTGGTGATAAAAAATCAATGATAATTGATGATTTTATATATTATAAAGTATACAAATATTTAACTAATATATTGAATCAAAATTTATTAACTTCGAAGTCTTTTTTGTGTGCAAGCATGTTTGTATGTGTGTGCGTATGAAAGTTACGAACGAAATTTCAAACAAGGCAAAACAGAAAAAAGCTTAGTTTTGGAGTAAGGTTTCTTTGACATCCTGCGCTGAATATAAGCCATGATCTTTTAAAATATGGCCTCTTGGGCAGGCACCAATACTGCCCCAGTGCTTATATATATATAGAGATAGATAAATGCTAATTATTGTAGACACTCTTAGCGAGCTTGCAGAATTGCACTGGTCATTTTAAGATTGTTAGTCATTAAACTCCTTTGTTTATCTCTGTTCGTTTTGTCCCAAAACCGTGTTACCTTTCTTTGTACACCGATTTAAAATTAGTCATCGGTATTTTGTGGCCAGAACCACGCAAAATTCCTGTTACAGTTTTCGGTTTCGAATTGTAATATACTTTTCAATGTGAAAGAAAAATGATACTAATTGTGACAAGATTTAGTTATTTCTTTATTGTTCAACTTGTTTGTCAGTCATTATACGAGGTAATCCCAGCTGATTCTCATATTAGTCCCGGATCGAATAAAAGCTTAAGAACAATATGCCCACCAAGTTAAGCGGAGCAGGGGGAATTTAACGTAAAATAAAGTTGTTAGAAAAAGCTTGTGAAAAAGATATTCTCTTCATATCTGAAAAGCTCACACACAACTTACAGTTAGCAGTAGCTTAAAGAAATGAACATTACAAGAAGAGAAGCTTTATAGTGCCTAGAAAGGAACGAAAAGTTGTTTTTCTTGTTTGTAACATTTTATTTCCATGGGAAAGATGTACAAAAGGAATAGGTGAGGTACGTTCGAATATAAAATTTTTTAAATCTGAGTTTGGGGTACTTTTTTTTTGGAACAAAGTAAAATACACTAAACGTATAAAAATATGTATGTGTTTTTTCTGATATATTATTTAATACAATACATGAGTTGCAGCAGAATGCTTTGGAATATTAGTTCTATTGACTTTATTTACTGGAGATGACATGCTCAAACGCACATAAACACGAGTATTTCTCAGTCTTCCATCTTTCTTTCCATCTCTCCATCCATCTATCGATCTATCTATCCATCTATCCATCCATCTATCTATCTATCTATCTATTTATCTATCTATTTATCTATCTACCTATCCATATATCTATCTATCTATTTATCTATCTACCCGTCCATCTATCTATCTATCTATCCATCTATCTATATCGATCGATCTATTGATCCATCTATCTATCTATCTATCCATCTATCTATATCGATCGATCTATTGATCCATCTATCTATCTATCCATCTATTTATCTATCTATTTATCCATCTACCTATCCATATATCTATCTATCTATCTATCCGGCTACATAGGGAGAGAGAAACGAGATTATAGTATGCAACAATTTGTAAATATGAAACCAAAAACAGTTGGTGCAATTTGAAGTACTTATGCGTCAATCTAAACAGATATTAAATCGATGTATGGTGAAAATCAATTACTACGTTATCTAAAAGGTAATGCCTAAAACCAATCCTTTGAATGACCCAAAAAATTCAATCTTGAAACATGGGGAACAGAAATCCTCTAAGCAAGGGGGAATTGATTACAGAAGAGACCAAAGAAAGTGAATAAATGGCTCAGGCGCTCTTTTGAAATTTAGATATTCGTTAGAGTATCAGTAGTAGTACCAATATTTTGCTAAACCCAATTCATGAGGATGTACACTGGACCGACTCAACACTGAGATGGATGAACGAACTTAACAGACAAGACAAGATATTAGAATTTGACTTGAAACACCTAAATTCAATGCGATATATCGAACATTTAGGGGGATCTTCACTTCAAGATTTACCGAATGCCAGTCACCTTTTATTTTGTTACAAAGATAAAAACCCACACGAAACTATATATCCTTGTAATGTGGGGATAATACAAACTGAGTGAATAGAGTGTTAAGTGTAAAGTGAGAGATACCTGGGCTTAGTTTCGAAAGTAGTGACTCATTTCAGCTCTTTGAAAACGTATTGTGTTAATAGATTGTTCTTACCTAGTTGAAATACAAGTAGCATTGTGTGTGTGGAGACTACATTGCATGGAAGTCAAAATACAATAAAGGAACAATAAAATTGTGTTTTCAACCTTGCCATGTTCTGATCAAACCTCTTATTCAATGGGTAAAAAAGAAATTGCTAATGGCTAAGTTTAGCTAAAACTACCTGTCTATCTATCTATTTATCTATTTATCTATCTATCTATCTATCTATCTATCTATCTATCTATCCATCTATCAATCTATCCTTCTATCCATCCATCTATCTAGCTATCCATCTATCAATCCATCTATCTACCTATCCATCTATCAATCCATCTATCTACCTATCCATCTATTTATCTATCTTTCTATCCATCTATTCATCCGTCTATCCATCTATCTATCCATCTATCTGTCTATCTATCTATCCATCTATCTATCTATCCATCAATCCATCAATCCATCAATCCATCTATCCATCTATTTATCCATCTACCTATCCATCTATCTATCTATCTATCTATCTATCTATCTATCTATCTACCTATCTTTCCATCTATCTCTCTCTCTATGTATGTATGTATGTATCTATCTATCGATCGATCTATTTATCCATCTACCTATCTATCTATCTATCTATCTATCTATCTATCTATCTATCTATCTATCTATCTATCTATCTATCTATCAATCGATCTATCGATCTATCTATCCATCTACCTATCGCTCTCTCTCTCTCTCTCTCTCTCTCTCTCTCTCTCTCTCTATATATATATATATATATATATATATATATATATATATATTTATATATATGTATATATGTGTCCATCTTTCTATCTCTCTAGCAATCTTGACTTGTAATTATGTCTGTATGTATGTATGTACAGTATGTATGTATATATATATGTGTGTATGTATGTATGTATATATATGTCTATCTATCCATCTATTTAATCTACTTATTTTTTAAAAGGTTAAATGAATGGTATTACTTTGCTTAAAATAATTTGATTGCAGAATATTCCTAGACTTTCCTTTCTTCTATTTGATGGGGTGTTAAATTTTATGCATCAAAAGTGTGGGATGCGGAAACCAAAATATGGGTATTAAAACTTTCCTTTCTCTGATGGTTTGGTAAGCACTAATTGGTAAATATTTACACCTTGCAGTAGATTGCGTGATGGTAAAATAGATAAAAAATAAAAGTTGCAACCTTGAAAATTATTTGGAAGAGAGGTATTTTGTCTTGATTTTACTAGAGTGTCAAAATGAGGTTCTTTTGCATGCATTAGACACTCGGATTGAATTATTGCACGCTACCTCTTAAGTCTGGTGAAGATATAAGTGGTGGTGTCCATGACTGCATGTTTTTATTTTTAGCAGTAAGGTCGAAATTAAGCACATGTACCACGGTAATAGAACTCCTTTCTTTTTGATAATAGAAAATAGTGGTTTCGTTTACGTCTACCGATAGAAAGTAGAACAAATAGAGGAGGCGTGCAAACCTACTCACCATGTCATTGAACTAAACAAATAATTAGTCATGGTCAGTGTCCTTCTTATGTATTTGAACCTAAACTTTGTTCATCATTCACCCTCAGGTTGACATATTCTACCACAGCGAAAAGTATCATAGCACTTCAACCTCGTGTATTTTATTTGCACGCTTCAAACCATGAGACCAGGCTCGGAGTTCAAGAAGAAAATATTAGAAGATATTCTTGGTCAAAGGTAAGATTATAATATAATTACTTCTTTGTTATAAGCATGTTAGCAGTGTGCGAAGTGAAAGTCTTGTCTTGAGTCTATATTCTGAAATAAGTTTTCAGAAACTCGATTCTTCTGTCACGAAAAATCTCTTTTGAACGTATTGAGTAGATTTTAAATGTCTAACGTGTAATAAATTAACTGGCTCACCTTTGCCAACGGGTTTTTTTAACCCCGATGAATATAGAAGTCTGGTATGTTATCCTTAAGCATGAATTAAATTTTCACTATTTTTTTCTGAAAATTAAAATATTAATAACAATAATAGTAGTAATATTTAATACTGTCTATAATAATATTCGTAGTAATAATACCAGCTGTAATATAATTGAAAAGGAAAATCGAAAAGCAAAAAATAAAGGACAAAATCCAACGGTCTGTTCTTCAGTTATTTTGAACTTCACTGTGTGAACTCTAGAAAAACTGCCACACCTCCAAATTTATGCAAATGAGGATAAGGTCAGTTCAGTGTTTCGAAGCAATGGTGCTTCACTGGGATCTTTAGTAACATATAAAAGACAAAAAATTCCAGATGTGTAGATAGCTTTCGGTGATTGAAAGAAAAATATATGAAAAAAAATGCTGAAAGTACTGCAGACTTTGTAGGTTTGCGAAAGTGGGACGAGTAAAATTTTTATTATCACAGAAGAAACAACATAGCAATTTTTCTAAAGTTTTGGACTAACTTTGAGTAGAGAATAGAAGATTCTAGATAACAATCTGCTGGAATTTATTTTACCTGTTAGGGAACAACGTCATTTAATTGGAAGAAGACAATAGAATTCTTTGTCAGTACTTTAAGATCCATAAAAACATTTAGTTGACCACATGAATTTTAATTTGAAATGGGGAATTGGTCATCGTGTTGGCCAATTACAACATCTTTAGAACCAAAGAGGATTCCAATGATGACAATGGAAAGAGGTGTCTCAAGACTTCCAAGAGATTGGAAAATCCCTTGGAAGTCTTGAGACACCTCTCATGTAACCCTTTTAAACGTGTGTAGTGTTGGCATTCTTTTACCTTACAAATGCAACTTTGAATATTATTCTTTCTTTATTACTCGTCATCTATGTGGATGTTGTAAGCTTAAAAGTCATTTCGTCAGTTCTGATAAATACTTGTTACGTTAACATACATAAGCAAGGAAATTCAATGCCATTCGAAATATTAAATGTACTATCAGCTGTAATTAACTAAAAGTCTGTTGCATCAATTTTGTCTCTTGCAAGCATATTCTACCTAGAAACCATTAAGAACATATTTTTAATGCCTAACAACAATGCCTATTTTCGTCTCATAACAAACTTGGTTTTGTCGAGCAATGTATATGAAATACTACCTCAACTTGCGCTCTCTCGAGCAAGACAGCATGGCGACTACAGCTTGAAGAAAGGCTCTAGTGAAGTTAATTTCATATTGATGGTTGCAACTTGCATCCTTATTACCAAATGAAAGTTTCCTGGTCATTAAATATCGAAATGGGTATTTATTGTATTGAACTAAGCAGTCAAGGGGACCGTTTCTAAGGCAGTTATAATAGTTTTTCATTGTTATTAAAGATTATCAAGTTAAAAACAGCTCACAAAATGTTTTCTTGTACATCTTTACAAATAAAGTCCCTAAGCTTTCTTTAGAAATGCTACAGACTTTGTATTTATCATTTACTTGTCCATTATCCCAGTTAATGCAATATAAATATTCCTTCTATAAAAAGCATGTTGTTAACTTTACAAAGGAAAATGACGAAGCTTTTGTGCAACGTTGCGGGATCTATAAAAAATATACATTTTGCTTTGTTGCAAAGTGATTTTATTTGAAATATTATTTAATTTGCGTTACTCGCTAAGTTGATTTATTGGTTTTCACTTGATTCATTACTTTACAAGTTGCTTAGTTACTTATTTACTCAGTTTTGGACTTATTTATTTAACTGTTTGATTATAAAGTAAATTACTCATTTACCTATTAAACAGCTAATTTTTACTTAATCACATGAAAAATTTCTTATTGGTTTGTCTGACTTAATTTCTATTTTTACGTATTTACTTAATTACTTCAATCTTTACAATTCACAATACTTGGTTAGAACTTTACTTATTAAGTCCTTCATTGGTACTTCTGTGTCCGTCTTCATTTTATTAAAAGATCACTTTTTTTTAACCTTTTGCTTTCCTTTTGCAGCAAAGTTCTTCTTTATCTTTCGGCTGCTCCTTGTTAGGGGCCCCCACAGCGGATCATACGCCTTCATTTTGTGGGGTCTGCAGCGTCTTCTCACTCCCATCCCCCTCTTCTACCACTACTACTACTACTACTACTACTACTACTACTACTACTACTACTACTACTACTACTACTACTACTACTACTACTACTACTACAGTTATTATTCTTATTATTATTATTATTATTATTATTATTATTATTATTATTATTATTATTATTATTATTCTTATTATTATTATTATTATTGTTATTTTTATCGAGTGGTTACACACCATCTAATGATAGATGGGTGCAAAACCCCCATTCAGCGCCCAGCAACAAGCCAGGTAAGCTGAATGCAGCCACATGTACCGTAGCCACAAGAGTGGGATAAATAGAAAACCAAATTGAAATGGGAACATCTGTTCAACCTTGCAAGTGCCGCCCAACAACCAGTGAGGAAAGACACATTGCTCAAGGGGCTGTTGTTGTATGACAACAACTCATGACTACTGCACTCCCCACTACTTGCCTGATAGCTAACAATACACGGAAATATATTTTAGTACTAGCACTAAGTCTGGTATTGCATCAAGTAAGTAAGTATTTATTCGCCACTAAAAGAATACAAATGTACAAAGGAAAAAGCTAAAAACCTAGTTCATGATGTCATCAGATATAGTTGAAAAAATAAGAGTAAACAGAAAGAAAAGAGAACAAAACATACAGGCGGGAGGGTATTCTAGAGAAACCGTGGCAGGGGTAACATAATACAGATGGTGAAGACCCTATTTTCATTATTGCCCCCATTGAATTCAGACTGGATATTTGCCATTACCCTGTTATTATTATTACTATCATTATCCTTATTATTGTTTTGATTATTGTTGTTAGTATCATGATTATGGTGGTTTAACAAAGATGGCGTGCAAAATATAAACCAGTAAAAAAGACTGGAGAAGTTGCCACAAAGAAGAGTTAAGCAAATGACTACGAATTCACAGGGGTGAATCCAGTTAAAAGTTGATCAAAAATGCTCCTTCTGTTTTTTTATCTATATTTACCCACACCAAAGAAGTTATGTTTTTGTCAGAGTTCGTCCGTTTGTCTGTCTATTTGTTTTGTTTGTTTTATTATTAGTTAGCTTGTTTGTTTATCTGTTGTTTGCTAAATGAGTCTAAAATTATGAGCGGATTTAAATGGAATTTTAAGGAAATGTTGATGTTACTATAAGAAGGAGCTGGTTGAATTTTGGTTTTAATCTACAAATGTTTGGACGCTCTGAGGTTCAACAACTCGACAGTCCAACAGGCCTTTGTAGACATATATAAAAACACCATATTTGGCAACGAAATTGTTGGGCAGTTTGATTGAGACACCTATCTAGTAAACATATGATCTCCAGATTCGAATTCCGGCTGAGCCTTGCTTTTTTCCTGTTTCTGTGTTCTCAGAAATTCTATCAGAACAAGTACTAAACTGGTGTTGACGATTTAGTAAAAATTTTGGAATTTTGGCATACGGTTTATATACAAAGCTTGTTTTTTTATTCATGTAAATGCAGGGCTGTCATGTTTAGGACATGTTGTAGCTCCTTAGTGGAGATTTGCACTCCCTAAATTTCTTGTTATTTTTTTGATAAATTTACTCCTCTTGGGGGATTTGCCTTTTCCTATCATTTAATGCATCAGCTCAGTTTGGTCTGCTTAAAATAGAAATAATTTTGTTTTTGTCGACTTGTGTTTAACAAAAGATTAAGTTGCACGGACAAGAAGATTACTAGCACAAACAGTCAAAGGTTTAGAACAGCAAAGAAGAATGAAAATAGAATTAAGGAAAGAGAAGATATAACTAACAATCAGTGAAGAGCTTTATTTATTTTATAAAAGAGTTGAAACTAGCTAGTTTTGTAACAATCTACTAGCTAAGGGCTGGCTAAAAAAATCATAAGAGATAGTTAGCCATTGGTGCTGTCCTTGCAAGGGATAACATCAATTGTTTTTATGTCCTGAATCTATTTTTATGCAGCTTATGTTGAGCTACCGTGTTATCTCAGTCTGATTTCGGTAATTAGAATATGGAATAATAGTGCCAATGGGGAGCCGTGGCATAATGGTTAGTGCACTGCACAGTAACCAAGAGTTCCGGGTTCGATTCCCCGAGCTGGAACTTTGCGAAAAGAAAAAAAGCCATTGGTTGGCGTCAGGAAGGGCATCCGGCCAAGAAATTCCTCACTGCCAAATCAAAGTCCCTGTGAAGGCCACCGTCTGAGCCCCAATTGCTGGGGAGTGTCAATAGTTTATTGTCCATCCTGACAAAATTATATTGGTCGTTGAAACTTTTTTATCGATGCATTTTCATAAAAATTCCCAAGATTTTTTAGTCGTAGTGTTTTTATTCCCACCATATACGTGCAGAGAAAAAGAGACAAAAGATGTAAACTGCACCAAACTAAAATGGAATCAGTGATAAGGATTTTCAAATGAGGCTGTCTGTGCAATGTTAAAACATGCAATAGTTGAAAGTTAATCTGTTACTCTATTGTGGTGAAAAATGACCTGCAAAATGATCTCGCTGAGAAACCGTGACGTTAAAATCGCAGTTAGTCAAACTGACAAGCACTAAAGTTAATTTTTTTACATTTTTCCTATTTTACTATTTCTAAATTCTCTTTAATTATAAAATGAAAATAATTTTGTGTCATAGTGGGGAGAGGGGTTCTTGCAATCCAGTGATTTTGAGGGTAAAAATATAATTCTTCTAAGTCCCACTAAAAGTATGATGAATGAAGACTGTTGCCCTAGTGTCTTTACATGAGGTTTCAGGGAAAATCAGGTAAAACTTTGATATACAATAAGACTTACAATAAAGTAATTTTAAATTTTCATGGAACTTAAGTACAAATACATACATTGGCAAGATAATGAACTATTTTCACATACTTATTCAACACCATTTAATTAATCTCCTTGAGTTATTACCATTTTGGAAACTCCATAACCAAGAATGAGAATCGTTAGGTATGGCAATACTGCTTATTTATCTAGGTATTATGTGCAATAAAATGGTTTGGTCACAAATGTAGCCAGAATAAAGGGTGATGTCTAGTAGAACATATTCTGAGCATTTACCTCTCCACTGAAAAGCCTTGTCTTTCAGATTTTTCTTTTACGTTAGAGTTTGGGTTACAGAGGAATCTTAAAACAGAAAATCCGAGAGCATTTTGTGACTTCAATAGACCTGAGCACCTTATTTCCATTCTGTTATAACCCTTAATAAGAAATTTCAGTTTTCAGAAATTGATTCTGTCGATGAAATAGGTAGAGAATTCAAAATCAATGAAAGGAGGAAAACTAATATTTTTTTTCATTTGGACATTCTTAGCCATTAATAAGGATCATATTTCATAGAGAAAGAATGCCTTAATATTTAATGATAAAATGATTTTAATAGAGATGAAAAGAAAAACAATATATTAAAATTTTATGGTTTCCTTAATAGTGCAAACACTACATAATTGTACTCTCCACTCCGCCCATTTCTTTATATTGAATTTTCATAAAGCCATTATCTCTCTCTTACAGTCTAATACTGAAGAAAAGAGTCAAATTTTCCATAGTAAATTGCTTATGTTCAAGCGAAAGCAATTTCTTATGCGATTATTCCTTCATACTTTTGTCGAGATATATTAATTTTAAATAATTAACACTTTGCAGTTCCTCGAACATTTACATATTTTCCTGTAATTAAAGAGATCTATAGAAATCTTGTTTTTGTCCTTGATTTCTTTCTTGCTTTGGACCGCGGGAGAGATGCCAACAATGACAGTATGGTCTAGGTAACTAATCGGCAGGATAATATTTTCCAAGATAATGTTTTTCAATATAATGATATTTCCCTGATGCTTTCAGTGGTGCCATGAAAAAATGATGATCAATTCCTCTTTTAAAACCCTAAGTACATAGAAAAATTCAAAAAACTTGCAAGTAAATATTTTATACAATTCGTGTGATGTTTTTGAATGAGTACTATGTTGTCATCTACATGGTGATAAATTAAGATTAAGGCTGGAATTCCTATAGCCTTTTGTTTGCTTTCTTTTCCGTTACTTTTAGTATATTGTTGGTTATATTTTTGTTACAGCAAGTTAATATATTCAGGAAATTTTCAAATTTTACTGCCATTTTTTGATGAATTAACTAAAGCGATAATGTTCCTCTAGTTCAATAAATGTGGGACTGACTACTGATTTTTGTCAAAATGACTAACTAAGGTATGGAAGTAGCTTAACTCTCAGTTAACAACAAGACTGGGCTGCAGAGAATCAACTTATTGCAGTACCAGAAAAACATATTCTACATTCTTGAAGTAAAACGATCACCATATTTAGTCTCATACCAAGAAGGAGCTGTCGTTGCACTGGCAACATTAACATTGTTTTGTGAAATCAATGGCAGCTTAAAGAAAGAGGAAGAGAGCTATCACCCCAGAGCAATCAGCATCACTGACTCTACTAGAACATTAACTGCTGCAACCATCATCACTGCAGACTGGGCTACACCAACTGATACACCCATTACTACAGTTGAAACAGTTGCACGGCAGGCTTATATTGACATCACCACAAAGAATTCAGCTGGATTTGTGACCACTGAGGTTGACGCTATTTAATTGACCCCCTTGAGAGAAGAAGACACATCTGAAAGAAGATTTGCCTGTGGTCGTGCGTAATGAATGATAAATAAAAGCAGAGTAGATTTTAAATGTGGAGAAGTAGGCGATAGGGTACTTTTCCATTTTCCCCCAACCAACAATAGATTTTAAAAATATTTCCTTCACCACAGAAGCTTTTCTCCCACCACCTTGTTTCATTTTGCTTTTTTGAGAAACCAGGTCGAAATGAGACTATAGTTAAAAAAATAACTTGTACTTTCGTTTATTCGAATGTCTAATAATTTTCACGCTCTTCTTTTATGAAAACCAAAGAAATATCGTCGTACAAGTCATAAACTATAATGTAATCAGTTTACGAGTTAGTGTTGTCGTTCAGACATGGATTTAAATATGTTGCAGCTTTCAGCAATCGTACACGACAAGGCTTCAAGTGTACTCTATCTACAGCAGCGGGGTGTACTACACTACCCAAGAATGTGTTGGAATTGAATGAACCCCATGACTTGACAACTTCGAGTTAAGGGTGATAGATGGCGATGCTCATCGCGCGGTTGTCGGATAGAAGTAGATTTAAGAAAAGATACTTGGTTGGAAAACTCGAATTTGCCATTTAAAAAAGTCGTTTTGTTTATTTATTGTTGGAGGACCCAAGGAACAGACTAGCGTTGATTTTTCCACGTATGAAATGGAAATGAGCAAGAACAGTACAGTAGATTGGAACAACTTCATGTGTGAGGTTTGTGCTGCTGCCCTACTTGCAAACCCGGCTGTCATTGGAGGGCCAAACACTACTGTAGAGATAGCCAAGTGTTTGTTTGTCAGAAGGAAGAACCACCAAGGACGCATACTTCCACAACAATAGGTGTGTGGAGGGATTCGCCGCGAAACATGTGAAGCGTTTGTGTATACAGTTCCAGACAGAAGCGCTCCTACTTTGCTCCCCGTAATTAAAAGGTCTATTTGTCCTGGAACCACTATTATTTCAGATTTATGGGCTGCTTATGATGGCATAAAAGCGATGGGATTCGCCAATCTAACAGTTAATCACACGTTTAACTTTGTCGATCCCATAACAAATGCGCATAATCAAAATGTGGAGAACACGTGGAAGAACGCCAAAATACGAAATAATAGACAGCACGGAACACATCGTACTATGCTTGACAGTTATTTGTGTGAGTGGATGTGGCGTCAAAGAAATAGAAACAATAATTTATTTGACACTATATTTCAAGACATTGTAACGCACTTCACACCAGCTCGAACATCTTGTTTTTCTTTTCCCTGTAATAAAACTTTAAGTAATCTCATGAAAACGATTTTTTTTATGGAAACCAGTTACCCTCTAGAATAAAACGAATTAATTAATATATGAATGAATGGTAGGGGAAAGTTTTTAAAGCGAACTGGTGGAGGGAAAATGGGAAAGTAGCGGCCATAGTGTGGCAGTGTCAATGGTCATGATTGATCCCAACCAAGGTGATCCTAGAAATATATTAGCTATTACTATAAGTAGGGACATTAAGACTGATGTTTATATGAGTGCGGTGAAGTCCATGAAGGAAAGTAATTTACGAAGCCAGTTTGATTTATGCAGTCAGAAAGTACTTTTGATAACTGATGAAAATATTGAAAAGCAGCTGATCCTACGGTCAGCTGGTTTTTATCCAGAATCAGCATCAAGATGTCAAAGCTACTCAAAATAAAACTATGGCGGTGGAGCAATAATGCACAAAAAAAGCAAACGCAAATACTGCCAAACTAAAACCATAGGCAGTTAGATGTCAACAAAAGATTTCTTTGCTACAAGAAAAAACCCCCGTTGTCATAAACCTTTTTTTCAGGATGTTGTGGCCCTGAACAAAGGGCTTTTACAGACTGTTTTAATCATACCCATCAATGGTTGTACTGGATGTTTTAATAAATGCAAATAAATTCTATGAATACAAGAATGGTAATATAATCATACGTTCAATATAGCGGTTTGTTTTATTAGTACAGGGTTTAAGTGAATTATGGATAAAAGATTTCCTAAAAGTTTGGGAAACCTTGTAACGTTTCTGAGTGATTAATTAACGTTATAAATTTTCTCAAATGTTTAGAAAATTTGTAAATACTTTTTAATATTCAACATTAAAATGGTGTTTTTTCACTTTCAATTTTTTGCCATTAACTGAATGGAATTGGCCTGAGAAATTTTTGGAAAAGGGACTTCTGCTTTATCCTTTCCACTTTTTCGGATTCGCATGTTTTAGAGCAATCCCTTACCAGCTTTTAAAAACTAAAAATGAAAACAGATGTGTACCTGAGAAGTAAAATACAATATGCCTAGTGAAAGACATCAGCAAAGTATCATGAAGATTACAGTCAATTTTATGCACAATTTGTTGCCTCCAATCTCATAGATATTAAACAGCTCTATTTCATGTCATGATACTATACTGCTCCTCGCCTTTTTATAATATGTTATGGATAGCATTATCCGTGAACAATATCACCTCCCATGTTATTTTTCTGGAATTCAAAAAGCAGATGGTCATGCTCCCCCATTTGGGGTCCCATTACATGTCCTGGAACAAAGACAACACGTACTTTATGATATTACCATTAGTTTTTATTAAAAACAATACAGCTAAATTAATTTTTGCAAAGTTTATTTATTAAATTAAATCGGTGGTCTTTGAATTTCTTTATTCTCTTGCCTACAGAGAGATTATTCGGGTTTTTGTTCTTATTATACTTGAATTATTGTACTTGACAAACATGTTGCAGAAAGCACGAACTACTTCGTATTGGGCTTTGTACTTGTTATTAGGTTGAACACCAGCCACCGAGAATTTTTATTTAAATAGTATTTGCTGGCATTATTTTGCCTGTCAGAAATAACTTTCAATTATTCATTTCTTTTTTGTATTTTTCTCTCCAGCTACGATGCTTATGTAAACTTCAAAAGAGAGCCTTTCCTGCCCAAGAAAAGACGTGAGTACCAATTTCAATACGTGGCAAGTAACAATGCTGAATGATCTTCTTTTCTCAGCAACTTTCTCTGTCAGTCGCAATAACAGCCTTTGTTTACTTCAACTTTGCGGTTATACTATTTTGTTATTTCAAGAATAAGATTGTCAGATGTCACTAAGCCAAATACACCCGGTTGGAGCTAGACTCATCGAAGGAAGAAGAAGAAGAGATGTGACATTCCTGGATTTGCAATTTGGTCCAATTATTTCTTTCGTTGTTGCAAAGAAGGTTTTTCCTCATAAAAGGAGAGACCGCAAATAGTTCACGTAAAGTGGTGTTTGCGCCAGGGTAGTTTTACTTATTGATTTGATCAGGTTTAGATAGAACAACAATCGAAATAAGATACTTGTATTACGCAAGAGACCATATTGGCATCAAGCACGATTTTTAAAAGCATGCATACTCGTCACATTCAACAGATAAAAATTAAGCTCATGAAAAATATTTAGTGACCGAAATGTTTCTGAGTGACTCATTTTTTTATAGTCTAAACTTTTTATCTGACTTTTGATAATCATGCAACTTAGTAACAGTGTAAAACCACTTCATAAAGTTTGATCTCAGTGAATAATAATGAATTTAACACAACATATACAAATTTACCAGGACACAAAAAAACACATACTATGCTAAAAAGAGTAAAGAAATAATAAAATGTACTTAATCCTTTTTGGGACAGATTGCTCTTAAACAACGACACTTAAAGATGTGTGCAGTAGCACGTTTACCTTCTAAGTACCCTTAGTTACACCTTTGTGGAATGAGATTGCAGGCTTATTAGGGAGGGGATCTATTTCAGAATTTGAATCAGAATTGGTAAGATAAGCTGTGTGTATCAATTTTGATTACGCCCCATAAATTTTCAGTGCACAGTCTTCTTTTTTTATCATGTGTGCCTTCAGACGTATCCTTTAACACGAGTGATACCTGCTCTTTGAATATCCATCTATGTTCTTTACTTTCTCTAACTTGGGGAAAATAATTGTTTCAAAGAGCTCAGCTATTGTGTTGAGGTTTTCGGGAGGTGAGGAAAGGTGGACTAGTGATTTGGTGTTGCAGATTCTTTTCGCTTACTATGGATTCAATTTATAAGTCTAGTAGAAGATTTTGTTGTACTGAACTTGTATTTTCCACTTTTTCCAGGGACAATATAAAATGAGTGTTTTGATTTGCAACAAAATTGCTTTGGGATATCGTAATCACTGATAGTTGAAGCTATTTCTTTTTAAAACGTCAATTCTTTTCTTTCGAGAACTGCTCCTTTTGCCCCACCTTACCACTTGTTTCTTTTTTCGTTTAGAGCATTACATTGATTTCTGTAGACTTCCTTACTTTCTGTTAACTTTAAATGGTCAATGTATACTCTTGAGAAATGTTTGGCTTGTTTACTTTTAAGATCCTACTGGCCATTGCTATGCCTGTTTCCAATGGTAACACGTTTTACTTCACCAGGCATGTTTTAATGAAGCACACTATGTCTTTCTGTTTCTAATAACGCTTCCCTTCTTTTTCTGAGCTTCCTACTTCTAATTTTTAAGAGAAGAAGTCGTAATTAAGGTATATTTTTGGTAAAATCTCTTAAAGTGATCAACTACACTGCTTGATTACCCAACTCACACTTGACACTGTTTACAACATTCTCGTTATAATTTTTACAAGGCTGAGGAGCTTATTTAGTTCATCAGTAACCAGTAACCAAGGATGATTCCCCTTGAAGCAATTTATCAAATGATGACTCTACATTGCTAGTAATGGTAGACTGGCCTTGGTTGCCTAATGTCTGGACAAGAGATGCAAGTTTCTAGCCGTTTTTGACTGTCGTATAGTTGTTTTGAAAACACGTGCATGCGTTTAAAGTCAATAATATTTGTTTTCAGAAAAGAGTTTTTTACTTTGAGTTCAAATTTCACTTTTAAAATTAGAGTTCGAATTCGAATTATACAATACAATAATATTTTTAAAAATTTTAGAGTGTGGCTTCGAAAATATATTTTTTAAAGTAATGCTTACATCTTGAAGATGTAAGCATAATATTTACAAAGAAGCCACCTGGATAATGCGAAGCCAGGAGGTTAGGTGGAAATCGACGATGAAACTAATACAGCATTTCAAAAAACAGATCCATAAAATGATAAAGCATATATATTTTTTACTGGGCTAATTGTAGGCCTTATTTCCATAGAAGTATCGCGACATGTTTATTTTGTAAACTCGTGGAAGGTAGAACCGTAAACGCCCAGGTTTTGTAAAGTTAAAGACAATTGCCTAGTAGAGGCCTTGAAATACTACCACTATTAACATTCTGTTTATCTCACGTCCACACTTTTTAAAAGATACAATTGCTGGTCGGGACTTTATATAATTTCTCTTAGGTAGCAATAAACAACGACAAGAAAAATTGTGAAAGAACACGTAGAGTAAAATAGTTTTTAGTAGAATAACGAGGAAAATGAACTGAAACAGTAGAAAAGTGCTTCTCTCTTAAAAAGGAAGGCTTTCTTTGAGTGTCACATTACTAGTAGCTCATTATATCTCTATCAATGTTACTTGTGCTGTTAAAAAAGGCACTCGACTACTTGTGAACAACTTATGAATGTTTGGGGGATAGTTTCACAGATTTTCATAACATGTCTACATAAATGGCGTCACCTAGCAGCTTGTCACAAGACTAGAGGAACTAGTAGTCATTGGTCTGGTCCTTCGAATCTCAAAAATAGAAAGATCGCTCCAGGGATAAGAGTTTTATATGCAATTTAGTTCTATGATTTCTGATAAATCAGACGTCAGAGTAATAAAAATGTTTTCGTAGTTTTTATATTAGTATATTTCAATTTCATAAAAACGTGAAAACATTACAAAACGAAAGGAAAATGATAGAAATTAAATGTGTATCATCCCGTTTTAATAAAATTTTAAACCTACTTTACTTTTTCTGTGTCAACCATGATCATAAAAACATCATACTTATACTTTGGAATTTAAAAATTAAATCCTATGGTTCTCTTTTCGCAGAACATCGTCAAAGAATTCCGCTGTGGAGATTTATTTTGCACTTACTTCATCTCGACAAATGTCAAAACCTGATCGAATGGAATCCTACCATTGAAATGGAATTTCGAATCAAAGATCCTGCTGGCGTAGCCTCTCTTTGGGGTTCCATAAAAGACAAGCAGGACATGACTTACGAGAAGCTTGGCCGTGCCATGAGGTATTACTACGGAAAAAACATCATAGAAAAGGTAGGTTTTATTGAAAACCTACATTTCCTAAACACCTTAAAAAAATCTATATCTTTCTTGCGTCATGGCTATTACTTTATTCCCGTTTAACCAAGCCAAGACTGAAAGCCATTTCAGTGCAAGGGGTTATTTTACCTATTGGGTTTTTTTCTTTGTACCCACTTTAAATCTTGAGTTTTTTTTCACTTTTATTTTTGCTCCAGCGGAAAAATTGGCACCTGTTGTCACTATGGACTAGGATGATAGCATTAACTCTTCTTCTTCTCTTCTTCTCTTCTTCTCTTCTTCTCTTCTTCTCTTCTTCTCTTCTTCTCTTCTTCGTCTCTTCTTTGCCTCTTTTTCTCTTCTTCTCCTCTCCTTCTCTCTTTCTTTTCTTCTCTTCTTCTCTTCTTCGCCTCTTCTTTGCCTCTTCTTCTTCTCTTCTTCTTCTTCTCTTCGTCTCTTCTCCTTCTCTTCTTCTTCTTTGCAGCACGAATCTTCTTTTTCCACGTTGCTTTGTCTGCAGCATGCTCCTTGCTCGCTTCTTCCCACTCCATGTCTCTTCTAACTACATGCTGCCATCTGAGTCCAATTATGTGTGCTTGTGCGACTAAGTACTAAATAATACCTTAATACTACAAACTTTCGCGGTTTTTGCTGATTTTGACTTATTTCGGGAAAGTAAGTACTCACGAAATATTGTTCAAATTTTTGTAATAACATCATAAAATGATTCGCAAGAATCAATACCCTTAAAATGTTCAAAAGATGACTATATGCGAAAAATAATTCCTGCGGTATATTTTTGCTTCGACCTGCGAAAATTAGTACCACTAGGGTAGTCTCAGTTCATGGTTTCATTGTAACAGACTAAGCTCTGCAATTAGCCAGGTGTTCTCAGGAGTAATTCCTCTATTAACTATAAGAGTGTTTTTACCTTTGTGTGTGTCTTCAAAGTGCTAAACAGAGTATTATTTCTTTTCACTACTTGAGATAAATCAAAGGTATTTCATCCATGGTACCCCTTAAATCCCAATACTTTAGTTTTACTCTTATTTACAAAAAACTATTTTTCTTTTATTTTCTGTTAAAAGGATGAATCTGAAAATGAATAAATATTTGTGTTTCTCTGCTTATTGTTGAGTGGTTAATATTCGAATTGTTCTTTGCTATTGCTTCTACAAATGACCAAGGCTGAAAGGGAAGAATGCAAGTCATAGAATCTATCCATTTATGTTATTTCAATAGTGATAAATACTTTGAAGAAGCAAGAGAAAAGGGTTAGTCATTCTCACAAAAGCCCAAAACATTGGCTAAACTTATTATTTTGTAACCCACTAACTGTAAAAAGTAAGAAATGAACATGTTTTGAAAAAATTATTAAGTGAGCTACTCGAATCTAATTTGTGGTTAGGGTGAAGTTTTTGAAATCAATTTTATTAGAAGATAGAGGTAATAAAGATTAAGAATCAGGGTCTGCCTTGGTTGTATTCTGTTATGATAATAACCCAAGTATTCATTTCACTTTTTCTGTAAGAACTATACAATTGAGTCTAGACCCACAAAGTAAAGCTAAGTTCATTAAAGCTTTTGGCGTATCAGGGCAATATTCCTCCAGGACAAAATCCCTGTCAAGATCTGTTAATCTATTTAAAATATTTATCTGTTTGATTTAGTGGAAACAAGTTTGGTTCCAGCTTTGGTACAAACTGCTTGTTTTATACATTGTGTTTGCTGGACTTGTTTATTGCATAAAAATTAAGGGTATATTGTGGCCTAGAGGGATGCTGTCCAAAGGGATATTGTCCTAGGGGAATATTGCCAGGGAACATTGCTGGGGGATTTTTGCCCGGGGCATTAAATCCGGTGGGATATTGTTCCGGTATCAGTTTTTGGTACTAAGAATAGTATAAAGTTGTACACAAGGCTTTACAAACTTTAGGTAAAAGAAAAAAAGACATTCACCATGCTACATAAAATGATAGATAGAATTGCATACATTTTGAAATATAAAAAACTAGCTATTTATTGCCAAATCAATTAAATGTTTTAAATCCTTTCGAAATTTTCCAAAATATCTCTATTGTTTAAGTGATTTATTTTCCCATCGATAGACAACAACAGCTTTTTTACGTAATGGTAGTATTTATGTATCAGTGGAAAGTTTGATATAGAATATAGGCAAGCATAAGTAATATCAGGCACCAGTATACACATGGAATAACCAACAGAAAGTTTTGTATTTGAGATCTTTAGAAATATTCCTTCGCTTCACATGTTAAGTTTGCAAAGGCCTGTTTTTTTAAATAACCATAAACAACATCAGGGAGATAGGAAGCGTCTAAAAAGTTGGGAGGGGAGCTCAAAAAAAGGGGCACAGCTCCATTCCCATAAAAACTCCAATTTGTTTGCAAGATCTTCTACTTGTTCGATTTTTGTCAAATTTCAGATATTATGACTATCTGACTGAGATGCTCGGAGTTTTTGAAGTAGTTTTCTGTGTGAACGTAAATTACACAGCTTATAATCCGTGCATGAATAACACCTGTCAACACTGTGTTCATTCAGATGTCCTGTTTATTCTTTCAATACAGATGACCGACAATGACAAAGTCTAATCCAGAGATAATGCAAAGTTGTGAAAACAATGCTGGCAATCCTCCTCATGGAAAGCCTTGATTACAAATATCGTTCTGTGCATGTTCTGGGTCTTATCTTAGTTGAGAATTTGTATAAAGGATTATGCAAAAAGGGCACTTTTGCATAGTTTGCCAAAAAGTGAGAGGGCCATAGTCCCTCTGGCCTCCCTGTTCTTACGCCCCTGTAAAACATGTTTTTTCATGCCCTTTCATCAAGTTAAAAAATGAGATAGATTTCACCTTTTAGGATAATAAGAAGAGCTAGAACCCAGACCCATAGTTGCTTTAGTTGAGAAGCTATATTTGTATTGATTAGATTGTAACTGCTTTTTACTTGCAAGGATTTTCAACTCTTACGAAGTTTGATTTTTATTTACAGGTTGCTGGTAAGCGTTATTCCTATAAGTTCATTCTCTCAAGGAAGACAAAGAAATATATTGAACAATTCCCAAGAAGATCATCGACTTCATCCGCTGGAAGTTTTGAAAGTGACGAAACTTCTTCTTTTTCAGAAGACCAATCAGACATTGAAATCAAAATAGAAGAATGTAAATCTCCAGAATCAGGATGCACTGAATCAACGAACGATAGTGAAGAATATCAACAAATACCTGATTTGGACCTATGCAATGGTCTTCCTGAAGACTTTTGGGACTTCTCTTTGCATGATATGATAACTCCTATGTCAAATGCATTAAATATAAGTCAAGATATAACTAACTTTTTATCTAATTCTGAAATTAAGCAGGACTTATTCAGCAATTTAGAAGATGCACAAGCTACAGCTAAGATATCCATGACTGATACTCAAATTCAAGAATTCCATCATGACATTTTGCTTGATATAAAACCATTGAACGACTTTCTTTTTCAATCAGACAGTCAAAGTACTCCGAATTTTCATCATTATTTCAATTAACGAGGATTACCAAAGTTAACAACAAAGATTCGACGGAATAAACTACAGATGCATTTCTGTCCTATCCGTATTCCTTAAAATAACATCAAATGTTGACACTGCATGAATTTAACAATATCTTTATTGATTTGTTGAATCATAGATTATTTATTATACCTTAACGTAAATAAGTAATAGTTATGCGTTATATACATTGCACACAAATAAAACAATACGTTACCTAAGCCAAGCTAGTATACCAAAATAAAATACCATGCTTATACGTACTAAAATACAGTATAGATTGTATACTTGCGTACCAAAACAATGTGTATAGTAAGATAGTAAGAAAAAGTCTTAGTATTGTCTGCAGGTTGTAATTCTACTCCTGATGCTGTGAAGATGAGAAAATACCAACCTATATTTGCGAGTTAGGCTTTTGTGTACTTAAAAGTTGAGAGATTACGTTTAATTTCATACTCTTATTGAGTTTATCAATGACATCTGGACTTAAACATTATTGTTAAGAGTTTAGTTATTGATTAGGTTGTGTTTTTTTTCAAGTAGCCGACTACATCAAGAACTACATTTCTGTAAATAGAACTTCTAGAACAGTAGATTAATTCACCCTTTTAAGAGTTCTTTCTTGTACAGAAATTAAGATTCGTTATGTGCGACAGTCGTTCTCTCCCAGAATTTGGGATTTCCCGTTTCTAGAAAACGGATTGTGAACCAGGTTTTTGCTAGCGTACTTTGTTACCAGGACACTGGGTCCCTTAGATAATGATTTCGTCCCTTATCACCTGGTCCTGAATACGACAAAAGTTTCACGGTATTGAATTTAAAATTTTTAAAATATTATTTGGATAATCTCTCTTTGAAAACAATGTAGATATGTCTTTCCTTTCATCAGATTGTATCAAGGAGTCAGAGGGTCCCTTAAATAACCTGATCAAAGTAATCTAAGAAGTGATGCCTGGTTCTCTTTCTACTTTATATTTTTTAAATATCTTTCTGTTTTAAGTAGTTTACCTCTACATAATGTAGGGTCATTTTAAAACTTGTAGAAGTTCAATAGAAACAGTTAAAACTGTTTTAGAGCCAATGTAGCAACCTCCGCCCCCCCCCGCTCCCCCAGCTCAGTTTTTATAACAAGCAATAAAGTGTTTTTACAGATCTTAACGTTTTACAACTCTGAAAGTACTTTTTACAAGTGCAAGGAGTCGCACACGTTTTTAAGAATGAAAACAAGTAACAAATGTCGAAAGTTAACAACGGCTAGTGACTGATGACGAACTAAGCACATGGCCTACGTTTATTTTCCAATGGTTATCGGGAAATGATATTGCAGCATAAAATAGACCAATACAAGTATTTCAATATTTAAATAAGTAAAAAGTGGACAACTACAGTTTTTGAGAATTTGGATAGCATGGAACGTCCCCAAAGTGCTAAAATATTAAGGTGATCCTTGAAGATGAGGCTACCAGCTTTGGCAACTGAGGAGAAAGTTTAGTTTTCCTAAAAAACTGAAAGCAAGAAGTATGCAATTTGATAAAATGGTACCTGTTTTACTAGAAAATAAAAAACATCACAACAGCCAGTAAATTCTTGCAAAATATAAGACGGTTTGATGTCTCCACTTTTTGATTTTGATCCAATGACAGACCTCTGGCTTTGTTCTTTAGCTCGCATGTCGTTGTTTTCTTTGTCTATTAGCTAAGTGTCTACTTGATACCCTCAGAATTATAACGACGAAATAAATGGTGTCACTTGAGGAAATTTTTTTCCTTTTAGAATCCGAGCAAGCTCGATATGATGACGATTGTCGAGGACAATTTGTTGTTATATTTAGGATGTACACTTACTGTTCTGTAAAGTTCGGAGAATGGACTGTGCACTTTGTAGTTTAATTAAATGTACGAGTCGGATTGCTTAGACATGGAATGAAAAACTGTTGAAACATTAAGTTTGAATTATTAGTGTCTACAGAGAAATGATAATAATTGGATTCGAATTACCAGTTGACCCTGACTATGACTTTTCTAGACTTTGTATGACAATTATTTTCATTAGAAAGCAGCAGAGCTCCTTTTAATTCTGCTGCCTCCTTTTGAATGCCAGCCTCTTTGGGGGGTTATTTTTGGACCCATCCTTTTTAAACGCATATTTGGGTCATTTTTACGAACAAAGAGGAAACAATAAAACTCGCTGAATTATTTGGTTTCTTAGAAATGTAAACATAGTTTGGCTTTCCTTGTTATATAAAATGCAACTTATAGTTGTGTTTTATTTGTTTTATTCATAACATGTTGATTATTTGACATATCATCTAAAACCTGAAGCCTTACGGTAAATGTATATCGATACAGTTCTTTGTTGGCAAGGATGTGATTAGTTCAACAATATGATACCAACAACAAGATTCAATTACTTTTTATTGCTTATCAGCTAGCCACTGTACGTTTTATCAATGTGACATTCCTATGAAGACGGTACTTACCTAATTTAGATGTGTTTTCTGCTAATTTTACCTTTGGCTTCCTTTGATGGATGCGATAGTTGATTTGAAAATGAAGGGGTTTTAGCATGGACCCTGGAGGATAGATGTAAAAAATAAGGAGTTGATAACGAATTAAGTCTGCAGAGAATGCAAGGAGGTACTAATAATACAATTATTATGGTCATGTTAGCCATCGTCCAGTTTGATGCAAATACAATCAGCTAGGAAATATGAACATGGGTCACATTGTAGTGTCTTCTTCTTCTTTTTCAGGTGCAAGGTCTGCTACACACATCGGCGATCACGTCTCTCCATTTCTGCCTGTTGTCAGTTCTCCTGACAAGATCATTGCTCGGTGGTGTATATATTTAGCCTGTCGGTGTATTTGGTCCTCTGTCTTCTTCTGCTTTTCACTCCGCTGATTTTGCCACCCAGTATTTGTTTTACTAGACTTCTGACTCTGATAACATGACCAAAGAATTTAAGCTGCCTTTTTCTGATAGTTGTCATTAATGATCACTTATAGTATCCGACTATTTCCATAACTTCATTATTTGTCTTCTTTTCAGTCCATGATATGCTCATAATTCCCCTGATGTACCACTATTTCTACTGCTTCAAGTCTTCTTTCCAGGTCTTTTGCTATCGTCCAGCATTCACACCCATAGACTATACATAGACTTTTATTGTGTTAATTTTAGTGCTGAGTCTTATATTTCTGTTGGCGAATATGATTTCATTTTGGTAACAATGCCCTTAAAAATGGTCTATTCTCTTCTTTATTTCCTTGCCGCATCTGCCGTTTGATGTTATGATGAAGCCCAGGTACTTAAAGATGTCGACTTGCTCTAGTCATAGCATGGATTATGAGACCTCTGCAGCTGTAAAGTTTGTAAATAAACACTTGGGAGAGAGATTGCCTCCAGAGAGTCAAGCTGATACCAATGATTGGTCTGACCCAAACTCACCAGAGAGGTGAGGGCTTGATAATGTCACCATAAAATCTAGAAAGCGACCTCTGATAGTTTGCACATGGAATGTGCATACTCTATGTCAATCAGGAAATCTGTTCATTGGAAGTTCATTGGAAGGAAAATGGAAACATTAAAAAGGATGGTGACTCATTCATTTACTCTGGTGCTGAAGATCATACCAAGGGAGTAGGTTTTGTCATCAGTCCTACTGTAGGAAGATCGATCAAAGGATTCTGGCTTGTGTCCGACAGCATCATCCTACTGAAAATCGAGGCTAAACCCTTCAATTACTGTTTCATTCAAGCTTATGCTCCAACAAGATAATATTTGGAGGATGAGATTGAGGCTTTCTATGAAGACTTGAGTAATGAAGGATAGATTTAGGAAAGCAAAAAAATTGTGAATGTTCACCAATTTTACATAAGAATCTCATTTACTGGTGGACGTCACTTATTTACAAGAGATATTTTTTTTGCAGAGTAATAGGGAGCTGGTAGAAGCTTAAGCTAGATTATCTTTAAAAAGTTATATGGGTAAGGAAGAAGGAAGCCTTCAAGCGTATATATAAATATTGAATCTTTCATTAATGAAACCTGTGATTAACATTAAACAACATCGCCTTGTACTGCTAATTTTATGACAGCCCCGAAATAAGGGGATAGAAGGGAGAAATAGATGGACAAACATCATACAATTTATAAGAACTACAAGAAATACAACTCGTCTCCCATATCCCTTCAAATGAAAAGAACCAGTAAGTAGAAATGTTATCTACAAAATTTACAAACAAAAGAGAATAGTATTCTAATATATATATATATATATATATATATATATATATATATATAATATACATGTCATATCTTATCTAGAGTTGGCAAAACAAGTGCTTCTAAAGAATTTTGAGTTATGATTTATTCAACTGCATCCATTCAAGACTACTGCTATCATCTACCCGAAGCTTTGAACATGTAGATGGAAGATAAATTGTTTTGTGATTGAGAAACATATTCAAAGATTAGAGTTTCAAAAAATCATGACTTTATTCAATCTTAATATAAAGATTAAAGAAAAATTTTAAGTTCTTGGTCTTAAGTAAATATCCAAAGAAGGAGGAAGGGACGAATCTAAGACTCTGGGCTGAAGAGTAGTTGAAAGGAGTAATTATTACACCGCTTAGAAAGAGTAGCGGAAAAGAGCAGAACTTACATAAACTTTTCTTCTTGCAGTTGTTTCTTTAGAATAAACGACAAAAAGCTTTGTTAAGAACGAACTTATTATCTCATAAAACTAGTTCAGATAGCTTTACGAAAAGTGTTATTGTCGGACTATTATGGTTTTTACGAAAAAGGTGAAATATTACAGCCACCAAACTGACAATATATTGTCATGCATATATCTAATGACCCATATTAAGACAACATAAATCATCTGGTCTATGACATGAAAATAATACAATTTCACCACGACGCCATTAATTACGTTAAGAAATTAAAAAGCTTATTGTTAAGATTGCAGTTTTATAGCAATTTGGTAGACCAGTGAACAAAATATAGGGTAAGTTAATTAAGCAAACTATGACGTTAAAAATATACGACTGGTGGTGGTAACGTTCAATGTTGAAGAATACCTTTAGACCCAAAATAGAAAGCACCAGAATGGTAAGGGAGTTGAAAACGTTTACAAACGGATAAACATGTTGGTTTAATTTTTTTAGGGGTGAGGAAAACTTTAAAATTTTTATAATTATAGAAAGAATAAAAATTATGTTGTAAAACATCAAATGAAAGCGTATGTGTTGAAAACAAATGAAATAAAATATTTGTAAGATGTGTATCCTTAAGCATGTCTGAATAGTATAGATGGAGAGGATTACGAATTCTGGAAAAGTGAAATGTACTTATGTTCTTGAATTGAGTTCGAACCAGATCCTATGGCTATCATTGTCACGTGGTCTACCAACTGAACTATTGCCACTCTTTCCTTAAGCATATCACTTTTACAAACAAACGTTTTCTTATCATTGTCACGTGGTCTACCAACTGAACTATTGCCACTCTTTCCTTAAGCATATCACTTTTACAAACAAACGTTTTCTTATCATTGTCACGTGGTCTACCAACTGAACTATTGCCACTCTTTCCTTAAGCATATCACTTTTACAAACAAACGTTTTCATTTTAATCAAATTTTTTAACAGATTATTTGATCAACACTGATTTTATCCATAAGAGCGAAACGATACAATATACTTATAGCTCAAAAAAGGTTCAATTTCTTCACTTCTATCCAAAATACTCCATGCGATTCTCGTTGGAGATTCTGTTCTAGTCTGGTTTTGACCACTGGCTTGCTATTCCAATTTGACGTACCCATAGAGTTAATCTAAAAGATAGATCCTGTCGTTGAATCATCAGAGATTGAACACATTCTTCATGAAGTCAGTGAAACAGAAATTGACTTACAAAAGCGGTCCACATAGTAGCCATGTCGACTATGTACTTTACAGAAGAAGACCGCTGAAGGAAGTCACAGACTGCAAAGTAATGACAAGTGAATGTGTTGCACCCCAGCATCGACCAGTGATATGCAAGGTCACATTGCGAACCCCATTACAATGGACTAAGAAAGCGTAGCCAAGAATCAAATGGTGGAAGCTTAAACAACCATAGGTGGGAGAAAGGTTCAAGGATGAGATCAGAGAAAGACTTGAAGAGGGCTTGCCAGTAAACTGGAAGGCAACGGCAGATGAAATTCGTACAGTGGCTAGCGAAGTGATTCGTAAGACCACTGGTCGGCTAAAGAAGGAGAGAGACACTTGATGGTGGAATGAGGAGGTGCNTCGACCAGTGATATGCAAGGTCACATTGCGAACCCCATTACAATGGACTAAGAAAGCGTAGCCAAGAATCAAATGGTGGAAGCTTAAACAACCATAGGTGGGAGAAAGGTTCAAGGATGAGATCAGAGAAAGACTTGAAGAGGGCTTGCCAGTAAACTGGAAGGCAACGGCAGATGAAATTCGTACAGTGGCTAGCGAAGTGATTCGTAAGACCACTGGTCGGCTAAAGAAGGAGAGAGACACTTGATGGTGGAATGAGGAGGTGCAGGGAAGTATAATGAAAAATAAGCAAACCTTCAAGAATTGGCATGCAGATAGAAGAGAAGAAGCTAGAGCAGAATATAGGAAGGCAAAGAAGGAGTTCGGGAGAATAGTGACAGAAGTGAAAGCAGAGGCATTTGGAGAGATGTACAACAACATGGAGACGTGTGAGGGAATGAAATCTGTCCACAGACTGACAAAGCAAAGAAACAAGGGGACGCAAGACAAACAACACGTTAAGATGATGAAAGATGGAGATGGCGTTGTATTGAAGTCAGAACCGAAAATCCTGGCGAGATGGAAGGGGTATTTTGACAACGTAATGAATGTTGAAAACCCCAGGGAAGTCTAAGAAAACAGTGGAAACAGTTCAAGACAGAGAGATCAGACCAACACGAGAGGAAACAAAATAAGCACTTAACAAAATGAAGAACGGTAAAACAGTTGGTCCAGATGAAATACCAGTAGAAGTCTGGAAAAACCTTGGGAATTGAGGAATTGACTTTCTAACAGGCCTATTTAACAATATCCGTGAAACAGATGCCGGAAAAGTGTAACAAAAGCATACTAATACCAAAATACAAGAACAAAGGAGATATGCAGAGCTACCCGACCTACAGACGAATAAAGCTGTTAAGTCATACCATAAATGATTGTGAGATGGTGATAGATCAGAGAGTCCGGGAAGAGATCGAAATCAGCCCAGAGCAGTTTGGCTTTATGCCCAACAAAAGCACAACGGATGCCACCTTTACGAATGACACCAGAGAAGTATCAGGAAGGCCAACAAGAGCATTATTTTGTATTAATCGACCTCGAAAAGGCATATGACTGGGTACGGCGAGAGGCGGTCTGGTATTGCATGAGAAGGAAAGGAGTCTCAGAAATGTATGTGCACTGTGTTCAAGAAATGTACAGGCGGGAAGAATGGAGGTCAGATGTGCTGGAGGAAAGACAGAAAAATTTAGTGTAAAGGTAGGATTGCATCAGGGGTCAGCTCTGACTAAATTACTCTTTGCTGTAGTGCTGGGTGTGTTGACAGACAATGTAAGGAAGGAGATGCCATGGAGTATGATGTTTGCAGATGATATCGTGCTCTTGAATACAGGAAAAGGACAGGCCGACGAAGAGCTAGAAGGATGGCGAAATGCACTTAAGAAACGTTGACTGAAAGTGATCCGAACAAAGACGGAGTATCTCTGCATAAACAAGAAAAAAGACTTAACACCAATCCAAATCGGTCATGATGACCTTTCAGAGGTAATGAATTTTAAGTACCTCGGTTCCACCATTGAGCAAAGTGGTGATTGTACCAAAGAAGTGAAGAAAAGGCCTGCCATGCTGTACGGACTAGAGACAACTCCTCTAACCAAGAGTCTTGAAAAGAAGATGCAAACAGCAGAAATGCGTTTGCCGAGGTGGTGGCTTGGAGTCACAAGAAAGGACATGATTAGAAATGAAAGGACCAGAGTTACCATCGGGGAATGTGATATTACAGGGAAGTTGAGAGAGACATGGCTAAGGTGGTATGAACAAGTGCAAAGAAGGGAAGAGGGTCACATTGCTAAAGCGATGTTGGCCATGGAGTAACCTGGCAGGAGAAATTAGGGAAGGCCAAGGAGAAGATGGAGAGACTGTGTGGGAGATGACGCGAGGGAACTTGAGTTGACCGAGCAAGATGCACATGACCGACGTAAGATGTCAACTCGCTGTAGCGACCCCTGAAAAGGCAAAAACCCTGAAAGAAGAAAAAGAAGAAGAAGAAGAAGAAGAAAAATAAAAATTTAGACTTTCGTTACGGTATTTACAAGTTTTAATTTTCTAATTTTTTATTCGAAAAGATCGTAGTTTTGGACTTTGATTTCCATGGATTTCCTTAGTGACGACCTACGTTTGCATTCATCCAAAAATGATTTTTTGCAAAACAATAAGGCAATTTTAGCTCCCGAAATTAGAAACCAATCAAACACTTTTTAATACTAAAACGCCAAAATTTTTGTGTCAAATTAAAAAACGTTTAGTACCAAGTGGTTATCTAAGTATTTCAGTAAGAAAAGAACAACAAAGTGTACGCCAGATTTGTAGCTAACAGACAGGATACATCATACATTCTCTGTTTTTAATCACCCAAAATAAATAAAAATATAACTCAAGTGCACTTCCTCTCCATTGGAAAAAAAACACCACGCATTACATGTGTAGAAAAACCAATGAAATAATAGGGAATTCCTGCCTTGAAGATACAAAACCTGAACTGTTTCACTGGTGGTATGTAAAAGAGTATTCAGAGATAAAGTCATTTCGTGCATTAATTGATTTACAATAAAAATTTCATCGATTTACAATCGCTGTACAATAGGAAGTCTTTGTTTTCTTTTAATAAGTCCTTTATTCGATTTCATAAAAGCTCCTCGGTGCTTTAAAAACAACCTTTTTGTCAGCATACGCAATGAAAGAGGAAGAATTGCTTTGCTTTATCATCAGAGGCTTTGCAACTGCAGATTCAGTTGTAATGTATGTTGTCTCGACATAACAAGACATGATGCAAATTAATAATACAAATAGTCGATGGCTCCAAATAATATTTGATTTGTGACTATATGACAGCATCTTTGCCAGAAGCAGTCTTCTCATAGAAAGCCATTACTGACATTAATAATTCATTTCTGTCTCAATGACTATGCAGAAATGTCTCCACGGTCAAAACTAGTATATCTAGTCACAAACTGTAAATAACAACTTTTGACATAATTACTTGAATAATTGCAATTTTGTCTGATATCAGAATGACTCATCTTTAACTCCAATATTGCTCTGGCTTTCTTTTGGGAGGAGCTTTGGAACATAAAAAGTTCTTCTTAAAACAAGTCTGACCTCAGTTTGAATTTCATGAGTTACTGTTTGAAAACACGATGAAGGAATAAAGGTATGTTGTTTAAATACATTTTCTATAACGTTTATGCTGTATTACATAATAAATGATGTTTTCAGCAATGTTTTAGTAGCTGAGTGTTGGTCATTTCATAACAAAAACCCATTACATATTTGCAGCAGTTAAATGAAGGCATTTTTAGTATCAAACCTGATTAAAGCAAACTATAAGAGTTTTTGCATGAAAAATGTCTATAAGTAATGGACGTTTGAGATTATTTATCAGTTGTGAGTAAAACATTCCTTACCGCACATATGTTAACCTTGTAATTTATACCTTGTTCTTCTTCACAAAAGAACATAATAAATTGTTATTACAAAAAAGAATTTTCAAATAATAAAAAATATTGCAATATGGTAGAAGACAATCTGTACTTGGGTATAGTACTGTATTTTGTTGATTCTTATTCAGCAGCCTTTTCTAAACTATGTCTTACTAGCCTCTTCATAATTGTCTTTCGAGGTCTTTTAAGGAGACCGACAGCTTTTGTCTCTAACTTTTTTTGTTGACTGCGTTTTCGTATGATATTTATTCTATAATTTGCATTAAAGTTAAATGTAAATAAGATAGACAAAAGCTTAAACATAGTGATAAACAACTATAAGCTTCGACTTTTTCATACATTAATATTTCAACCCGACATTCCAGAGGTCACCATCAGAATAACAATGACCTCTGATATGTGGAGTCAAAATATTAGTGTTTGGGAACCGTAAGGTCTCAGTTTCTTACCAAAATGCTTAAGCTTCTGGTTTAAGCTTATTTACTTGTAGGACACTACTAGGAAAATGTTAAAAGCATTTTCTATTTCTAACATTTTTATATCTATCAAATGGCCACAAATTCAAAACCTTCCATGACCTCTACCAAAATTTAATCCTCTACTCTAGCTAAACCAACAAAATAAATACAGCAGTAACTGCTTCGCCCCTCTTTGTGTCCTTCTATATGTCTCCTTGTAATCCAGTGCTAAAAAATCTCCTTCAATAGTTAGGTGGAATAAATTAAGCCCTTAGACTACTCCTGAATCATACCTGATGCTCATAGATACCTGTTTTATAATGTATGTTTGTATGTTTGTATATGTGTATGTGTGTATGTGTGTGTATGTGTGTATGTGTATGTGTGTATGTGTGTATGTGTGTATGTGTGTATGTGTGTATGTGTGTATGTGTGTATGTGTGTATGTGTGTATGTGTGTATGTGTGTATGTGTGTATGTGTGTATGTGTGTATGTGTGTATGTGTGTATGTGTGTATGTGTGTATGTGTGTATGTGTGTATGTGTGTATGTGTGTATGTGTGTATGTGTGTATATGTGTACGTGTGTATGTGTGAATGTTTCATCAATTGCAAATTCTCACAGGTTTTTCTGGCCATTTGCAATTTCAATTAAGCAACAGAAAGTAAACCTGAAAGAGCAGCATAAATAAGCATTATTGTTTATATTTTGAAAAAATTCTAAAATAAGTACTATATATGTGGTAATGTGTGCTACAATGCCATAACTCCTATTCATTATGTCCCTCTTAACTTTAGAAACTTTTCCTAATCCAGAGTTTGGGTTGCTTTATTACCTATTCCAATAAAAGTTTAAGGTCAACAAACATATTTTTACCTCTGAAATGAGTTTTGGCTGTCTGTGCTGCTGCAAACGTAACCATTTTCAGCAGGTACTGTTCTAAGACTAGTTACATTGCATAGTGTGTGTACAACTTCTAATTTAAAACATAAACACGTACATAAATCCTCTTCCAAAATCCTTACAAAAAAATTGATCATAGGGAATTTAACAGACCAAGAAAATGCCTCCGTTTGAAAAGGAAAATTATACCAGTTTAAGAAATTTTATCAAGCACAGTTAATTATTATTCCAACTAAGAGTTAGCATGTTTTTCTTGATAGCACCCAAGTTTCCCACATTCGCCTGGAAGAATAGTGTCATTTAAATAATCAGATACGTATTTTAACATATTTATTGTTACCAAATATCACCTTTATCCTTTTGTAGCTCTTCCATTATTCATAAATTCTAGGTTTGTTGTAAGGATGGGGGTTGAGGAATCTAAAACTACTGATATAGATTCAATTTAGGTAGTTGTCTTGAAAAAGTGTTCTTCCTAACTATCTCCCTTGCGGTCCAAACTTTTCAATGTTAGCTATCCGAGTCTTCTTTCTCACCTTCATTAAAAGTATATTGTTCCTGTGTTCAAGGATGCAGGTGATCCCTCCAGCCCTTGCAAATATATCTTTTTTCTGTCATCAGTAAGGTCTTTGAATGATTTATCAAGAATGCACTACTAGATTCCTTGCTGAACCAATGTTCCTTTATCGATGTTCAGTAGCAACGTAGAGAATATTGTTCCACTGGTATCTTTCGGCTAAAATCACTGAAGCTATCTATAGGTTTATGAATAGGTATGGTGAGTGACGTGTTTTAGCACTAGATAGCTTTATGGCATTCGATATGATGTTCGACGCAGAACTTTTTTTATCAGCTTTCTGGTTATGGTTTTTGTGGAAGGGTTTATATCATCCAGTCCTTTATCTCAGAAAGCAAGATGCATGTCATATGGGATGGACTGTTGAATATGCTCTTTATGCTGCTGTTACATATTTCTCTATTTTAATTATATTTCTGCCTAGTCCAAGTAAAAAATTAACATTGTAGTACCATGTTTCCTAATTTTGACCCAAGTAGAAAATTTATTTTAGAAAATACAAATCACTAAAAGAATATGATTCGTTGTACATGTAGTGTACATGTTTGTTCCCATATATTGTTAGAAAAGTGGAGTTTTTAGTGGAAATAATGAAGGCCATGAAGCGAAAAGGTTCAAGCAGTATACTTGGAAAGTTTAAAAGTATTTTCGCTTGTAGTTAAGATTCATACAAGGCATGAAGCCCACAAGTGTATGGTATTGTGAAGAAAAGACAGAAAAATGGGTTAAGCCAAGAGATAGGAGTTAGAATTAAATTGATCCAAGTCGTATGATGGAGGAAAATTAAGAGGAAAAACAACCTTGCTAGGATTAATATTAGAATAATAGTCTTTCAATATTCGTTGGAGATAGGCACTCGACTTTGACTTCGAGAATGTCAGTTACATTTTTGCCGCATCGAAAGAAACAAGGATCTGAGGAAAAGGAAAGAATGGTACTAAAAATTCTTCCGCAATTACCATCATGAGAAAACTGATGCCACTTCCTATGGAATGCCTCAAAAATATCAAAACCTATTTTACATCATTCACCATAGGTTTTTGAATACCTATAAACAAGTTCAGTGATTACAGCCGTAAGATCACTAGTGGAACAATATCCACTATGTTCGTAATGAACATCAACAAAGAAATCTAGGTTCTGCAATAATTCCACCAGTGAATCACTAATACCACATTCAAAGATCTTTCTAATAAAGGAAAAAAAGACCTACAGGTCCATACGGTATTTTATAAAAAAGATTCCACGTTTGATTCACCCACTTTCGAATAACCCCCCCCCCCAAATCAATAGTTTAATATACAGCCTTATTCGAATAAACACCTTCCTTTCCCAACTTTCAACTCTCCTTTCTTGAATAGATGTTAATTTAAGACAAAATCAAAGCTTTTTTATCAGATTATAGTAATATTTTTATTTAATTTCGTTAACATAAAAAAGTATCTTAAAAACACATTTCAGTTTTGTCGTATTCCCAAAAAAATTAGATATTATTTTTCTTCAAATTTTGTAGATTCTCCCTAAGTAATTTTGCTGTGCGTTTCGTCTGCTTCTTACATTTTATCTCCTTTGGACAATCAAGTCAATTTTTCGTTTTGTTTCCTTGATGACGTATGTTTTCACTTCGTTTGTTTCATTCACTTCAGGAAAATATGTATCTATCTGAACATTCTCTAATAAACCTTTTCTACAAACACCAACATTTTGTTTGTCAAAATACAACACTTCTTCTTCTTCTTCTTTGTCGTTCGGCAAATCCCTGTAGGAGTCACCACAGCAGATCAGCAGTCTCCAGCCAGTTGACATACAACACTTCTTCTTCTTCTTCTTCTTCTTTGTCTTTCGGCAAATCACTGTAGGAGTCACCACAGCAGATCAGCAGTCTCCAGACAGTTGACATACAACACTTCTTCTTCTTCTTCTTCTTCTTCTTCTTCTTCTTCTTTGTCTTTCGGCAAATCACTGTAGGAGTCGCCACAGCAGATCAGCAATCTCCAGCCAGTAGAAATACAATACTGCTGGACTATTATCTTTCACGCAATGTAGAATGTCATATTTTTAAGGTCTCCATATTTCTTTGTAAACATAATGCCTGCTGGAACCAGGCCCGTAGCCTCTGGGGTCTATGGAGGGGCTAAGCTTCCCAGTTTGGCTTAGACCCCAAGTATTTTCGAGGAAAACCGAAAGTTTATTTTTAGTTTAAGGGGAAAATGTCGAGGAAACATTTACATGTGCAGTGTTTCATTGTATTTTTTACCATCTAAAGTACTTTTTGGCCTGGGCATCCTGCCTGAAGTTCCGTTTAAATTTTTAAAAAAATAAACAACAAATTTTGTACTTATAACATTGCCCGGGGCAAAAATGGGCGTTGGCAGGGTAGGCCCAAAGACGTAGTTAAATTCCCTCTGCAATGTACCGTTTAGCTCTTGTATATGTCAAAATTAGGCACTTCAGATGTCACAAGAATGCAATTTTGAACTTTTTTTGCTTGCATTGAAACATTTGAGTGTCGCACGTTTATCTTTAACGCCACATGAAGGTTGTTGCTCTTTTCCTGTTTCTGTCGGTGCAACCTGTTATTTCAGGGGGAAATACCCCTGTTGTGATCCCCTTCTTGCATCACGAATGGCTATCCAACTGTGTCATCTTGCAAACTCTTTTGCTTTCTAAGCCAACGTTCCTTCTGATTCCTTCTTTGGAACATTTTTTGATTATCTTGCAGTTTTTCTCAAAGGGATATTTTGATGGCATTTGTCTTTAAAGAGTTGTAAACTGTTTTTAGTTGTTGCCTTTATTTTTCTATGAATAACGGTATAATAACGTAGAACAAACGACATTTTACAGTGTTCTTAGAATTGAACGCCAAGCATTTTACAACTAATTTAGGAAACAGCGTTGCTGAGCATTTAGTTACTACGAGTTGTTTTAACAGTCGCTCAAACACAGTTTCTTATACAATATTGCTTGAAAATGGATGCATTCGTTGTGAGAAAGTCGAAACCTACAAATAAGCCAGAATCGTCGTCATGAACATAAAATGTTACTACTAAAACGTTGTCTTCCTCTTCAAAAGAATATCTTACTGTTGTGTGTTCCATAAGTAGAGGGAAGCTTTAGTCAGATCTTTGCCAGCAAGCACCTGCTCAACTGCCAGTAGGACACTAACCAAAATCTATGTTAAGAATGCAAACTTGCCCATTTCCAGGTAAGTGGTACATAGATCATCCTAGTAAGTGGTACTTTGTTAGAGTATTCTACTGAATACCTCACAGAAAACGATAGAAAGTTTTCACAAATGTTGGATTCAGAAATTGCAAAAGTGCTACTGATAGTGGTAAAAGATTTTGCACAGTACTGTGGATTCAAGGCCCATCTTCTGGCCTTTTCAAGTTTGGTAGACCGTTAGAAATTTGAGATAGATGGTGGTGCTATTGAGTCTATGTCTTTTGGGCAAATTGAAAAAACCTGTGCTATTTCGCAAGACAATTAGAAATCATTAAGTTTCTTCAAATGAACTGTCTTTTAGAGGTACTAATGAAATTACTGACGCCTTGGATTTAGGTCTATCTTTGAATATGGTTGAGAATAATTTGGGTATAGACCAAATGTCTGCGGGGATTACTAAAACAATGCAGGATAATGGAAAATACTCATTAATTCAATTCAAAAGTTAAACTTTGATAGCCTAAATAGTAAAGGAGAAGAAACTAAAAAAAAAAAGATTCTAGTGCTAGATTGTTCAGTTTTAAGTGTGAGGCGTCCCCAGACGTAACTGGAATTGAGCTTCTTTCTGTTATTACAGGATTTGAAAAGTTCTGGGGCATTATGATTTGGAAAAGTTTCTTAATTAAAGGGGTGTTGCAGAAAATAAAGTTAAGATTGTAGTTGGAACATTGCTATGATAGAGGACCAGTTATGTCTGGCAAACATTTTGGAGTCCAGAAAAGAATTGATGATGCAGTGAAAGAGGAGTACCATTCATCCATTGTTTTAACCGTAAGTTCCATCTTGTTGTTGTTTACCGGTGCAAAAAGGTGAGTATTGTAAGAGAATTTTTTGACTTTTACAAGCTAACAAGCGACCTTTCCTTCAAATTAAAGATGCGAGTCATACACATCAAATTTGGCCCTGCGGTACCAGTCGGGTTGTTGGAGCACAGATGGAGTAGCCATTTCTCAAATGTTAATGCATTTATTGAAAACTAAATAGACATTAGTGCTATCGGATTTATTCTTTGTTAGTTGATTCTCAGACCTTCCAGTGATAGCTGTGGGCTTAAAGAAGGATGCAACTCAAACCTGATTTGATTTTGTTGGCCATGTCTTGTATGACGTTCTCAGTGCCTTAAAGCTAAAATTGGCGAAGAAAACAGTCATGAACAGGAAAAGATTTTTAATTAAAGGTGCTGGCTGAACTATCTGCCTGGGTTAAAAAGTGACTAAGATTTTTCAGGATAGCTAGTATCCGGTCTCGAATGGCACAACTTATTGAGCAATATGAAATATGTTTCATTCAGCAACAGAGGCAGATCTGATCAGATTTTTCAATTATTCCATAACATTGTATTCTTTTATTTCCTAATTGAGGTTATCAGAGAAATACTCAGCGAAAGTTATTTGATTGCAATCAAATGTTTTTATGTGAGACTGAACTACCAATTGCATAAGAGATGTCCTTTGACTTTTTCAAAAAATAACGGGAGTCACGGAAGTTCAATTAGGAAGTTCTGCGATGACTGGCAAATAACCTCATGATTTTCTTTTGTATTTTTATTGGGAACCACAGGGAGTTACAGGAAGCCACGGTAGCAATTTTTAATTCCCTGTTTCAGACTATCATGATCATGAATTCACGTGAGGTAGCCACTATAACCATTTTAATAATTTCAAATTAATAGTTTAACCAATCATGATCGAGTTCAATTTTGAGATCTGTGGTTTAATCATGTTGCGAGAGTGTTTCTGCCTCGCGACACCTTTGAGCACTTCACAGATAGTGAAAGAGCAACTTATGAGAAGTAACGCCAAAAATAATGCAGCAATCTCAAATTTTATTTCATATTCTATAAAGCTGAGATGAACACAGGCCATATTTATAATGACTTAGTTTATAATGATTTACCATTAGATATCAGAACAGAATCTAACTGTGTTTCTTTCTGTAAAAAGGTGGACCTATTTCTGAATTTGTAAATGTGTCTAAGAAAATTTACACCTAATTGCCTAGTGTTTCAAATGTTACACCTGTTCAGATGTTCATTATTTTCCTAGACACATCTTGACGAATTTTCACTCGTTTAACTTTTAACCACTGATTTCAAAACTTTTACAATATTTATTTGTAAAATTAATTGCCTTTCTTCATTATTTTAATTGTATTATAATTATTTTTTATTTTTATACACAGGACTTATATGAAAAAGAGTTATGTAAACTGATATAATGCACCTGTTGAAATATTATCCAATAATAATAATAATAATTATTATTATTATTATTATTATTATTATTATTATGAATTCAAGATCTCGAGATTGATCTTTCTTCTCGGTTATTTTATATGTGATCACGTACAACAACAAGTTGTATGGGCAACCACACATTCCTTCTCCTTTGGATTTAGCAGTCAAGTACAAGTCTTAATATCCGCGCTGTTCCTAACAAAGCTGTTTTCTGTGCGTGTTCAATTTTCATGTAGATCCCTATATCTCTTACAAATTTTTCAAAGTTTTTACTGACAGCACCCAACGCTCCTACCACAATTGGGATCACAGTAACTTGTTTCATCTTCCATAATCTTGCTATTTCATCCTTCAACATTCTGTACTTTTCGATCTTTTCTCTTTCTTTTTCATTTACCCTCACATCTCCTGGTATTGCTACATCAATTATTTTCACTTCCCGTGTGATTTTATCTATCACTACAATATCAGGTCTTCTTGCTTCGATATGCCTGTCGCACTGGATGGTAAAATCCCACAAGATCTTGGACACTTCATTTTCAGTTGCACCTTCAGGCATGTGTTCATACCATTTATCTGCTGTATCGAGGCCAAACTTTCTACTTAGTCTCCAGTGGACATATCTTGCAACATTGTCGTGGCGACGCTTATATTCTCTTTGAGCCAGCATCTTACATTCACTAACAATATGTGAAACAGTTTCACTTTTCTCATTGCATAAACGGCACAAAGGAGATTCAGTAGTCCTATCTATATGGAATTTAACACTGTTTGTCCTGAGGGCTTGTTCCTGGGCACTGAAAATAAGAGCCTCTGTACAGCCTTTCAAGTCCCCATTTCTAAGCCAACTCCAAGATTTTGTTACATCTTTTCCTTCCATGTCTCTCAGGTACTGTCCATGCATCGCCTTCTCCTTCCATAAGTTAACTGTGTTGTCAGCTCCCGTCTTTTTGTAGTTTGCTGGCTCAATGGATTCCTTGACATCCGTCGCATTCTGATTTCGCACAGCAATAATCATCGGTTCTGTATGGTGTTTTATATACCACCAAAGTGCATTTTCCTCAGTTTTGATAGCATTTTTACATCCTATCAGACCCCGCCCGCCTTTCGTTCGTGGAACATACAGCCTGTCCACGTCACTTTTGGGGTGGAGTTCTTTGTACATTGTCATTCTCTTTCTAGTTTTACGGTCCATTTCATCCAACTCGTTTGTCTTCCAGTTCAATATCCCTGCACCGTACCTAAGGAGGGATACAGCCCACGTGTTGATTGCTTTGATCTTGTTTCTTCCAATCAATTTACTTTTCAATATCAGTGTGACCCTTCTAAAGTATTCTTTCTTAAACATCTCAATCATTTCCTTCTGTTTCACTGAGTCGCTTTCTAGTATTCCGAGGTACTTATACCCTTCTTCATCAATCTCCTTTATCGTTTCCCCCGATGGCAATACAATTCCATTTGTTCTATTAATTTTTCCTCTTTTCAAGATCAAAATACCACATTTCTTAATTCCAAATTCCATTTTGATATCACGGCTAAATATTTCAACTGTAGATATTAACACATTCAATTCTTTCTGATCCTTCCCATAAAGTTTCAAATCATCCATAAATAACAAATGATTCAATTTTTCACCACTTTCGAGGCTGTATCCAGACTTCACTTTCCTCAAAATATGACTTAGAGGAATCAAACATACTACAAATAATAGTGGTGACAAACTGTCTCCTTGGAATATCCCTCTCCTGATTTGAACGTTTCCCAAAAACTCTCCATTTGCAGATAAATTTACATTCCAATTACTCATTGATTTTTCGATAAAACTAATTATATTATCTGCTATATTTGCCAACTTGAGACTTTCTATTATCCACGAATGTGGAATCATATCATAGGCCTTCCTGTAATCGATCCAACCCATGCCCAAATTAGTTTGTCTTCGCTTACAATCTTTCATGACCGTCTTATCAATGGTTAACTGATCTTTTGTTCCCCTTCTTTTCTTGCGGCATCCTTTTTGTTCAGGCGGGAGTTTTCCTTCACGCTCAAGGAACCCATATATGTTGTTTGATATTATACCTGTCATAAGTTTCCACATCAGTGGGAGACAAGATATAGGCCTGTAGTTATCTACGGCAGTTCCATTTTTCGGCTCCTTTTGACATAGTACCGTTTTTCCTGTTGTCATCCACTTTGGGATTTCACCTGCGCCAGCAATAAGGTCATTCATCTGAGTTGCAATTCTATCATGAAGCGGTTTCAACTGTTTCAGCCAATAGCCTTGGACTCCGTCAGGTCCTGGACTTTTCCAATTTGGGATCTTTTTTGTCTGCATAGTTACCATTTCTACTGTTATTGTTAACACATTCTGTTTTTCATTCAACTCTGCTTCATTCTTTAGTTTTTCCAACCATTCAGCATCTTCATTATGTCTAACATTCTTGCCCCATATGTCACTCCAAAATTGTTTACTTTCTTCCGCGTCAGGCTTTTCATTACTCCTGTTAACACCATTCAGTTGTTGGTAAACTCTTTTTTGATCAGTCTGGAATGTTTTGTTTATCCTGTATTGCTCAATTCTTTGCTGGTAACGTTTAACTTTCTTACTCTTGGCTTGAAGTCGCTGTTTCAGTTCTTCTATAACTACGTTCAATCCTTTTTTCCGGATAGAATATTTTCTTTCCAGATTCTGGAACTTCTTCTTATTCCAGCATTGGTCCTTCTTCCCTCCTTCAAGTATACTTATTTCTTTCCTGATCACTTTGATAGAATTATCTATTCGTCTCTTCCACCATGGTTCCTTCTGTTTTAGTTGGTTATATTCCTGTAGGGGTTTAAGTCCAACCTTATAACCAATATAAATTGAACAGGCTTTTATAAGGTTGTTAGTTCCAGTTAAATTATCAGTCCGTATCTTATGAAGAACCACATTAACCTTTTCGACTTCTTCTCTCAGCATTTTTCTATCAACCTTTTTAAACCCAGTCATTCTTTCCTCTAGATTTTCATCAATGACTTTATTAATTCCTTCAAGTGTCATCCACTCATCCTGGTTTAAGTCATCTTCACCAGGCATTACTTCAATAAATTCTTTCCCTATTGGTTCTATATATTCAGCCATCACTTCTCCATCATCATTCTCATCCACATGATCGATATCAACATTGCTACCATCAACTTCATGAAATATATGTCTTTTGATGTTCTCTAATTCAAGATCCGACAACCAACCATTCTTTAATATCATACGAGCCTGGTCACAAATTCTCTGTTCCGTTATCTCAAGACTCTGTCTTTCTTTCCATATGGCATACATTCTTTTCCTATAGCCTCTGACTGGCTTTCCTTCTTCATCAATAGGTCTACTCAAGAAGTAACACTCCATAACAGCTATGTTTAGTTCTCTATTCCATACCATTCTAGCAGCTGCAGGATGACGACCGGGCCCTCGCTGCTCACCCAAGGGACACCTGCCGGACGAGGTACCTTCACTCTTCTCAGTTCCGGTCCCATTCACGTCGTTAATACGAAAATTATATCTATTCATTTTACACTCAAAGAGGTTGGTTTGTGTAAGGTTTTCCTTCCCTAGTATTTTTATCGAGACACCATCTCTAGGAGTACTGCCGACCAAAGCTAAAGATCTACTCCTGACCATAAGACACAGCTACATCCCGCCAGACGTCAACCTGGTATTTAAAATTGCGGTTGGTTTAATGTTCTGAGTTTTCCTTCTCATAGGACGATTGCCAACCATGGCTTACGACCTTGTCCTGGCCAAAAAAGAGAAATGGGACAGACTAAACTCCGCCGGTCATCAACCCGGTATTTCAAGGCCTCGGAGTAGGCTAACAGGTGCTACACCTTGCCTAAGGGTGACCTGGAGGTAGTTGTGGCAAAGGGTAACCTCATTCGCCCACGTCGAAACTCCACAACCGGATGCAGTTTAATGTCAATACCTAGGACAAATTATTATTATTATTAATATTATTATTATTATTATTATTTCCCCAAATAGTCACTGGGGGAGACAACCGGAGGGAAAATGAGGGCATAAAAGCCATTTGTCATTGATAGAAACGTGAAATCTAAAAATGAATTGAAGCAGCAACGTAGAAGCTCATATTTGGTGTTTGGGTACTTTGCAACCCTGTAGAAAGAGTAAAGTTTACACAATAAAACTATATTTTTGGTACAGTATACCATATGTGATAAACGTATAATTCCACCTGGGGCCTTAACTAATGAATGCGGTTTAACAAAAATCTCCCTCTTAATTTAGAGATAAATAATATGCTGATTCAGGCTGATAGGAAGTATTGATTAATGCTACTGAGTATAGTTTTTAGCAATTGTCTGAGGAATTGTAGAACCGCAATGACGCACAATGTTCAACTCAAGTTTGCCTTTCGGCTCCTAAATCACGAGATCTTAGCAACTACGTGTGTGTGTGTGTGTGTGTGTGTAAGCTGCTGGAGGCAAAAAATTCTCCAAATCGACGACGAACCACCTACGTAATAGTAGTAGGCCACACATATGGCCATATGGCTATACGTTCACTTTGAACTTATCAGACCATTCCTTGAAGTCATCTTCTGATGTTTTAAATGTTATCATACCCTCCAGCAAGACATGTGACATAGAGGCATTAAGGCATATACTAAAAAACTAATTTATGAAAATGTGATCATTGCCCCCTTAGAAATAGGGAGAGATCGAATCATATTTAAATTTTGATTTTTGATATTTGTCGCGTGCAAAATATTCAATGTTACTTTGACGACGTAGCCAGATACCTAAGACTGGGTCAAGTGCCATGGTATCTTGCTTTCCTAATTACTACTGACCAATGGGTTCCAACGTTGGTTTAAATTTCATTTTACATTTGGGTTCTGTAAAGACAACTTTATGCTTTACTTTTCAAAATATATTTTCTTTATTTGATTACCTTGTTTAATTGATTTCAATATAAAAATTGACAAAGGCTAAAAAGGTTCTTAGAGAATAGCCTTTCAAATAATTGATTTAAATAACAAGGATAATGGTTTTTGTAGTCTTTGTTGTTAGATTTGCATACTTTCTATCGTTAACACATTGAGTATTTACTTGTTGAACTCCTATTTCTCTGCATTTGATAAATGAGGGAGAGACACAGAGAGTGTGTGTGTGTGTGTGTGTGTGAGAGAGAGAGAGAGAGAGAGAGAGAGAGAGAGAGAGAGAGAGAGAGAGAGAGAGAGAGAGAGAGAGTGTGTGTGTGTGTGAGAGAGAGAGGGAGAGAGGGAGAGAGAGAGAGAGAGAGAGAGAGAGAGAGAGAGAGAGAGAGAGAGAGAGAGAGAAACTTTCTTTACTTTTCTTCATGCTCGAACAAAAAAAATTACCCCCTATTCCATTCATTGTATTTTACAACGTACCTTCAACGAATACCTTGCTTGAACTGGCATCGAGTAAATAGCAAAGAAAATCATTTGTAAACAGGTTTTTACATCACCTTGTGATTTACAAATTTTTGTCGAGCCATACAACCTCATGTTCATTTTGAAAACCTTTCAGGACCACATACTTCTAACCCAAATGTCAATCTCTCTCCTCGTAGCCACCACTACTATCGACTGTGAAAACTTTTAGTTTTACACACATTTGATACACTTTTCTTACTGTAATTTTCGTATAATGCCTTGGTAACTACCGCAGTGCCCTGTTTATGTTGACATTGGCGACGATGGATTTCCACGCATTTCTTTCTTTTGTAAATCACTTCCTTTGTCTTTTCAATTCTTGTTACCTCTTTGATTTCATCTATGTACTTCAATAAAGGTAGATAGTCTTTCGACTATTTATTCTCAAGATATGACCAAGAATCGTAAACTGTCTTCCCTTCACCATAGTTATGAACTTCCTTTTCATACCAGCCATCTGTAACACATCCTGCTTTGCTTTTCTGGTCATCCAAGGAATCCTCATCTTTCTGCCGTTTCCAGCTTTTTCCTTATCTCTCTGCTTATACTCCAACTTTCACATCCATACAGAATTGTCGACCATAAATAGCTTTTCACGATTCTCAACCGGATCCTAATTCTCAAGCTCATGTGTGTCATTATCCCTCTTATCTGTCCAAAGGTACCTTTACTCATTGTGATTCTCGAACGTATTTCACCATCACTTATATCATCTTTATTTAACAAATTTCCGAGAGATCTGAACAATCTAATCTGCTTCCCTGTCTGACCTCCTTTATTCAAATTCACCCTCAGTTGTTCTTTTCTCTTAGTCACACCCGTCGCTTCTCATTTTCAAATGTTGATCTTCAGTCTCAATTTCCTATATTCTATATCCAATTTATCAACCAGTTTCTGGAACTTTACTTCTGTGTCTTCAATCAATATTGTATCATCTGCGTATTTTGGATAGTAGTTTTTGTAAGGATAGTAAGGATAGTAATTTTTGTAGTCTTTGTTGTAAGATTTGCATACTTTCTGTCGTAAACACATTAAGTATTTACTTGTTGAACTCCTATTTCTCTGTATTTGATAAATGACATAAATTATGCCAAATTTTGGATTTAAGCCAATGATAATTGCTTCTATTCAGCCTCTAATAAAATCAAAGGGAGTAGAATATTGACCCTGTACCTCAAATGTCTCACAAGCATTAAATTGTATCCCGAATCATCTTTTTATGAAACCCCTTCTGACTAAAGATCGTCATAAAGCACAGGCCTTTAAGAATTTGAAAAGTACTTTACCAATGCGCTTGTCCAACGAGGCTCTTGAATATTACCAGGACAGAGATGCAAAATCAGCGTTTCTAGCTAAAACTAGGATTTAGGGTTTAGGTTTTAGGGTTTAGCTTTTAGGGTTTAAGGTTTAAGGTTTAAGGTTTAAGGTTTAAGGTTTAAGGTTTAAGGTTTAAGGTTTAAGGTTTAAGGTTTAAGGTTTAAGGTTTAAGGTTTAAGGTTTAAGGTTTAAGGTTTAAGGTTTAAGGTTTAAGGTTTAAGGTTTAAGGTTTAAGGTTTTGGAATAATGTTTAGCTTAAGTGTCTTTAGGAGTAGCGCCAATGCTGTGGTTTGATACTTCCCTTAAATTTAATTCAATAACGTGATAGGGTAATGTAAAGCAGTGTATAAAAGCTATTAGCCATAATAAAGAGGACATTTGTCAGTGTCATTTGGGGGCCAATATTGTTTTCTTCTACCCTGGAGCGTCTTTCAGTACTGGAAACGATCATGTTAATGAAATGATGAACGTGGTATGTTAATTGTAATGGTAAATGGAAATCTATCCAACCACAAAATGCTTTTATAGTGTGAAAGCACGTGCAAATTTGCTTAAATTTATGGACGTCTTGGCTATATTCGAAAAAAAAATTTTCTTTTAGATGTAGTGTGCTTTTTGTCGCATTTGCGAAAAGCAGCGACCTTGACGATCTTGATATTCCGTATTTTACAATAGGAAAATTTCGGGAATTGCAAAGGTTTACTCTTAATTGTACGTTAGTCTTACGGTAATGAAATATGTGGCTAATTTCAATTCTTGAGTAACGTGACACGTTTGAGATTGATTCTGATGAATACGTCAGTTTTTTTCACTAAGTATGCATCTAAAGTATCGCTATGCATCACTAAGTATGTATCATTGTATCTAAATTTAACCAGGACAAGAAAATGACGACATATACATAAAAAATGTGAAATATTTAATTTAGTTTGAAGACGTGAGGCTAACAGTGTTATAGTATTTTGATTTCACTCTTTATTTCTGACGCAAGGTAACATGCTGATAAAAGGCGTTTTAATTTGATAATTAACAATATTCTCCGAAGCAACACGATCAAAAACAAGAAAAAGACATTTTAAAAAATATTGCAAGAGAGTAAAGTTAGAAGTTGTAATAAAATAATTACACATATATTTGGAAGAATATGATTTTTGAATTATTTTACCAAAATTTAAAGATAAAAAAATGAAACCTATGTTCAGCTCTGAGAATTTAGTTTCCAAATCATTACTGATTATTTGTTTCAGTTTTTTGATCCTCAAAAGTATCAGAAACAAGAGTACTCGCAGAAGATAGCTATGGTCTTTTTATTATTTGGTAACCGTCTTTTCCTGGTTATATCTCTAGAGTAAGGCGAAATAAACTCCGGTTTGATTCTTTCAAGAGAGTACTTATTGAAATCAGTAAGATAGGTAGCCAGTAAGAAACCCTTTAATGCTTCAATTAAGTACCATTTCAATCCAAGAGAAAGTACAAGGACATTTATCCAAAGAAACTACTTATTTATTTATTTATTTGTATGTTATTTATACAGGATTACGACCCAGTTAAATATAAAGTACTATTTAGTTGGTGCTGTAAATTTCTACAAAAAAATGGTCTCAAAATACCACCTTTATCTCTTCGTTGCTAAGCATTCCTAAATAAATTCCATTCTTACCAGGGAGAAATTGAGTTTGCAATCACTATGGAATTACGTCTCTCTAATTTTGAGTTAAGATTATTTCCGCAATTTCAATTAAAGAAATTTAACGTATTTTCAGAGCGGAAATCATTATCTGTATATTAGCTGTGTATTCTATCAGTTTGTCCAAATTCATTCATTGCTTTTCTGCTTTTGTACACTAATTTTCTTTCAAATAGTTAATCGTACTCCACAGAGATTGGCTTATGAAGAATCAGGACTGTGTTATGCTATTTTGCTCTTAAGAACGCAATAGGGTAATGATCTTTTGATGAGGTTTTATTTTGTCTGGAAAAGTGATGGCTATTTGAGTGCATTAAAATATTGGATTCAAAGAATTTAATGATTTTTAATTTTAAAAAAATGACCTTCTGTATTACTAAGAAATGAGATTATCATTTACGGCTATCAGGACATAAGCTGATGTTATATTGGCAAATACATACAAAATGAAGACAACAAGGATCTTACCCTCTCCTAAATATAATAGAAAATTTTGAAATGCCTGGAAAAAACGTGTGATGATGCATCGTACCTATTTTTATGGAGCAGGGGTTCTTCAGGAGGAGTATGGGACAAGAGTAACAAAATTCTTGGAGTCTGAAACTTGGCCTTCAGATACTAATATTTATTTCATTTTAAAAACTATATTACAGGCGCCATTTGGGGTATAAAACTTTTAAAGATTACGAGTAAAGGCTGTAAAGGAAAAATGTTAAGGAAGTTTTCTGCAACAGATTTTTCTCTGGTTTCTAGGCAATGTAAGGTTTGAAAACAAATCAAATAGAAATTTATACTAAAGTATTCCATAACAATTACTTGATCGAAAATTTCACTTATGCATCTGTTCTCAGAAAAAGCTTTATTCTCTATTTAAGTTCACATGGGGATTTTCGTCATGATAACTTAGCAAATACAGCTTTCCAGCATCTAGCTTACAGTATGTCAATATTTTTTATTGCACAACTATTTCTTTCATTTTTGAGATTCTGAAAGCAATATATTATATAAATGGAAAAATATATTTCGGTGACCAGTTTGCATTCTTGGTATAATTGTTTCTTGTCTTTATATCGTAAATTGCTTTATCCTTAGTAAGCTATATCCTGCCCTTTGTTGAACATAATAAACATAATCTACCTGAATGATATCCATATTTTTTTGTAGATATGTTATCATCTCAATATGAGTCTTTTGAAGTTCGGTTTCATTTACAAGTCAAAGTCGAATACCAAAAAAAAAGTTAACAATAGCCATACAATTACAATTTTGGGTACTTTGCGAGCTAAATATGTCAAATGCTTTATGAATAACTTGTTGCAAGCAAAGTGGAGGTGGACACATACCATTTACAGGTGACTGGCAGGCTATTTCCTTTTTCTTCGATTTTTCTTCCCATCAGTCAGAGCAGTGCTTAATTCCATCATTTCCAGCTACATGACCTTAATGAAATGGGTTTGCAGATATCCCACGTTTTCAGGTTTACAGATATTTTTTTCAAGTAAACAGAGGGAAAACTAAAGTTAAAGTATCAAAATGTTTATCTAATTTCTTGGAATACGTGATGGTTTCTAAACATATTTTCCAGTTGCGGACCGCTAACCATATTTTTGGAAATGAGCTTTTGAAAAGCATTGACTAACCTAACAAGCATAATACAAAACAGAAAAGTGCCTTGCTCGGAATAAGATGCTGTCTATAGCATGATTTAGGGATCCATCCAGATTTCACCCGCATAGATAGGATTTTTTTCAAAGAGATTTCTATCTATTCGATGTTACAGTTGATCATATTTGCCAGATCATCATAAAATCAGATCGTTATGCTTTCCAAGAACGCTAGCAGCACATTATATGGTATTTTTCAGTTCAATAGTTGACTTAGAAAAACTATTTAAAATATTGAAACCATTTTTTTTTTCTGACCAGGGTTTTTAAAGAAATTGTGTTGATGAACAATTGTTTTCAGTTCCTACGCAATGCAATAATTGCAATAAATAGACAGGATCCGATTCATAACTCGTTACTCTGCTTGTTTCCTTTTTGCATCGCGCTTCATGAACGAAAATCGAAAGAGCAAAAATTTTCCAATATGACTGCAGTGGGTACAGCCATTTGGCCATTACACTTGATACTATTCTCTCATCTTTTTATCTTTTTCTTGTTACAGCCTTTGAGTCTTGTCATCATTTTTTCTCTCCCGCTCCCTTTCTCTCTCTCTTTCTCTCTCTCTCTCTCTCTCTCTCTCTCTCTCTCTCTCTGTCTGTCTCTCAATCTTTCTCTGTCAACCATCATCTAAATGTATGGGTATGTTTTTAAGCTTGAACTTCTCAATTTGTATTTAGACCTCCTTTAGTCATTTAAAAAAAATGTTTATTGTTATTGCCAGAAGAATATCTAAGAGATAATGATATATGTGAAAAAAAGTTAATTGAGTTTACGAATCTGAGAAAACAAATCGAAAGTTTCCATATCCTTTTATTGTATTTTGTTAAAATTGATTTTTCTGTCAATGCCAGCAAAACACAACGCATGGCAACAATTGATAAGAACAACTCTTTTCATTTAACTTTGTGTTTTAATCCAATTAATTAACCACGAATTTTTCTATCTTGGCCATTCCATTTAAATTATCTGATAGAAATGTCGAGACCGTCTAGTACCATGTAATGAGATTAATAGTAGTAGTAGTAGCGTATGGCTACAACTCCACCTTATGTCTCCTCAGCCAGTTTCCGAATTCCTAATCACAGTTGAGGACGGTGTCAAAACCTACCTCCAGTCTGGTTGTTGGGCACTGGAGCACGAAGTGTTTTGCAGTCTCCTGGGTTCCACTGCAGTGGGGACAGTCTGCAGTGTCTTTTAGTCGCCATTCTTTTGTTGGCTGATGTTCTGCCATGGCCTGTAGGCAGTCGTTTTGGGGAGACCCATTGTTTTCTAGTGTTATTCTGGAAGCCTGGTAGTCTTTCAGCAGGGTCTTTAATAACTTCTCCTCCCGATGGTGTGTTTCGCAAACCACCATGAGATTAATGAAAAATCATCAATGCCTGGATCATATAAAAATAGAAGATCTGTATATTCAAGCATCTAAAACTATATGGCCACATAAAGTGATCTAAGTGTGGTCTTGCTGAAATTTGTCTTGAGGGCACGATGAACGGCAAAAGATGAAAAGGCAGGTTGCTTAACAGGTGAGAGGACAATGTGTATGAATGACCAGGTCTTACACACCATCGGAATTCTAGAAGACAATTTATTCATGTTAGTGCACAATTGGTCACAAGTAAAGAGTGTGGAGCACGGTGATGATGCACCACATTCATGAACCTTTTGTGTGGAAGTGGATGGATTTTGGGGTTTTTTTTTTGTTTGTTTGATTTTTCATTTGTTTTAACGTCATTTTCCTCCAGTTACTGGGGCTCAGACGATGCCCATTACAGGGACTTGGATTTTGCAGTGAGGAATGTCTTGGCCGGATGCCCTTCGTGACGCCAACCAATGACTTTTTCGTTTGTGAATTTTCAAAGTCGCCCGTTCGGGGAATCGAACCCGGAAGTCTTGGTTACGGTGCAGTTCCACTAACAATTAAGCCACGGCTCCTCATGGTGCCAAAGAAAATTAAGCCTGTGTTGAAGGACATATCAATGATAATTTTACTCATCAATTTCTTATAAATCAACTATTTCTGTTTTGGTGCAGCAGTATACAAGAGGTAAATGTCAGCTTGAAAGTTTTCTGGATTGCGAATGAACAAAAAGTTGTAGCAAGTGTTTGTGTTCAAAAATGTTTAATGCCAATTGTCTATTTCTAAGGTATGAAAATAGCTAAGAATAAAAGGGAGCCACCTGGTGCTTAGACATATAAACTGTTATTAAATCATTTTTACTATAGATCAATAATGTAAACATTAGATTTAAAAAACGTAACTTTTAGACATTGATTCAGTCATGAATTTCTTGTTAGAAAATCGTTTCTTGTAGTGTCCATACTAGAAATTTCAGGATAACATCTATATTTTTATGGCCATAAAATAACCAAGAAGATTAATATTAGACTGCCCCTCTTCTATGTCTAGGTAGCAAGTTCCCTCGATGTGCAATGCAGATTCTATTAATTCTCTTTTACTAACTGTATTGAAAGGGAATATCTTGTCCCCCAAGAAATGTTTGTTGTTTTGGTAATGCGAAATTTTTACTTTGGTTCATTTAGAAATATTTCTGTTATACTTGTGCTTATAATTACAACTGTGACAATGTTTTTCTAAAATTGCTCTTGAAGATCAGTGTGCTTAGTATTATTGTAATATTTTTAAATAGGTTTTGAATATACTACTTCATATAAACCAGATGCTTACGAGATTAAATTGGAGTATTTATGCAGTTTTGGAATGTAACGTTTTCCGGTTTGATTTTACCTCCAACTTTTTTTAGCATTTACTATAAGCAATTTTTTAAGTCATCACAAATAAACTCAATATTTATAATGAATTTTATCCTTCATTATAATCACTTTACTAATTTTAATCTTTATATAAACTTTCTTTACTTTTCTTCATGCTGGAACTAAAAAAATTACCCCTTATTCCATTCATTGTATTTTACAACGTACCTTCAACGAATAGCTTGCTTGAAATGGCATCTAGTAAATAGCAAAGAAAATAATTTGTAAACAGGTTTTTACATCACCTTGTGATTTACAAAATTTTGTTGAGCCATACAACCTCATGTTCATTTTGCAAACCTTTCACGACCACATACTTCTAACCCAAATGTCAATGTTTCTCCTCGTTGTCAGTCTTCACAGCCAAATACATAATCACCCCTACCATGAACTGTGAAAACTTTTAGTTTTACACACATTTGATACATTTTTCTTACTGTAATTTTCGTATAATGCCTTGGTAACTACCGCAGTGCCGTGTTTATGTTGACATTGGCGACGATGGATTTCCACGCATTTCTTTCTTTTGTAAATCACTTCCTTTGTCTTTTCAATTCTTGTTACCACTTTGATTTCGTCTATGTACTTCAGTAAAGGTAGATAAACTTTAGACTATTTATTCTCAAGATGTGACACAGAATCCTAAGCTGTCTTCCCTTCACCATAGTTATGAACTTCCTTTTCATACCAGCCATCTGTAACACGTCCTGCTTTGCTTTTCTGGTCATCCAAGGAATCCTCATCTTTCTGCCGCTTCCAGCCTTTTCCTTATCTCCCTGCTTATACTCCAACTTTCACATCCATACAGAATTGCCGACTGTAAATAGCTCTTCACGATTCTCAACCGGATCCTAATTCTCAAGATCATGTGTGTCATTATCCCTCTTATCTGTCCAAAGGTACCTTTACTCGTTGTGATTCTTGAACGTATTTCACCATCACTTATATCATCTTTATTTAACAAATTTCCGAGAGATCTGAACAATCTAATCTGCTTCCCTGTCTGACCTCCTTTATTCAAATTCACCCTCAGTTGTTCTTTTCTCTTAGTCACACCCGTCGCTTCTCATTTTCAAATGTTGATCTTCAGTCTCAATTTCCTATATTCTATATCCAATTTATCAACCAGTCTCTTGAACTTTACTTCTGTGTCTGCAATCAATATTGTATCATCTGCGTATCTTATATTATAATATAAGATACGCAGATGAAAAATTGGAAGGAACAAACACAAAAAAATTTTTATGTTTGTTCCTTCCACTTTTTCATCTCCCAAATCCTTTATTTCATTCATGACAAACGGTAAATATAACGAGAATAAGTCCAGTGACATCACACAATCCGGTCTCACTCCCTTTTCAGTTTTAACCCTCTTTTTCTATCTCCAACCTTAACCACACCTCTCTGTCCAAAGTAAAAGTCTGCTTGAAAGTAATAATATAAATAAATCAAAACATTGAAACACTTCATCTTAAAGAAAAACTGGAAAAAAAACAACAAGAAAAATATATTTTTCTGGCTGCAAATCAGAAATATTCGAACGTGAATATTTTAATCAGTAACATATTTTTTCTACATGACAAGAGACAGAAAACAAAGCTGCCAATAATCACGAACGACATCATTTACTATGTTAAAACGACCATTTGAATCTGATAAAAGTTTCTCTTAATGATAAAAATGACCGTTTTTATAACATTTCCTTTGAAAAATTTTGTGTGTTAAGTGACCTTTTACCAAGGGCCTATGTCTTACTTTTAAAATTGCGAACATTATCAAAAGATGGCAATCATTCCAAAAGGGCTCATTAATTTTTTTCAGTTCAAAGGGTCAGCTCTTCTTTGAGAATCAACGATTTTCAGTTTATTGTAAGCTGCAAACCCACACGAATGATTAGTAGCTTTTATTAGTCTTCTTTCATTAGGTCATTATTGTTGAGTTCTCAGATGTCTGAGAGTTGTCTATTTTGTACCCCAAAATACAACGTTTGTTGAAACGTTTTAGGCGTAAAATTCATTTATCTGGGTGTTTTATGTTAATTTATATTGTTACTCTAAATTAAGGGATAAAGGAAATTGCTTTCTTAACACTAGGATTTCGTGGTAAAGTTAGTTCTGGTGTCTAAGTTGGCACTCGCTCAGACTTCAGTGGGACATATTTTCATAGACCCTAGCTTTTTGATCAGTCATTGGTAAAGGACGCTTATTTTTCCAAAAGTGAGAACTATATGAAGAGTGTTTGGTCCTTTAAAATAGGGTGTGTGTGTGTGGGGGGGGGAGAATCACTCCCTGAACGTACCATAAAGTTTTAGTTTTCATGTTCAAATAGTTTTATTTAAATAAAAAGCAATTTTTCAGATCTTTTTAAATTAGTGATGACATTTACAATAAGGTTTGAAAATACATCTTTGTTTATTTATTTATTTATTTACGAATATTTATTCAGGATAAAAAATTCAGCATTATATAGCATACGATACAATATACACTATGAAAACAACTGTCAATGTTAGTCCTGTTAAACAAGAATATATACTAAGAATATGAAGATAGAAAAACTAATCCTATAAAGCCATGCAAACTTGTGAAAATGAGAAAAAAATACTCAAGCAACAAATATTTTTTTTTTAGTTTTAACGTCATTTTCCCCAGCAATTGGGGCTCAGACGGTGCCCTTAAGAGGGACTTTGATTTGGCAGTGAGGAATTTCTTGGCTGGATGCCCTTCCTGATGCCAACCAATGGTGGTTTTTTTTGTAAAGTTCCAAATTCTCCTCGACAGCTCGGGAAATCGAAACCCGGAACAATTGGTTACTATGCAGTTGCACTAACCATTAAGCCAAAGGTAAATGACGAATTTCCAACGGCGATGTTCTGTGATTAAGCCTGAAATACCACAAATCAAATTAATAGTGAAATGTTAGAATTGAAAATGGTGTAATTTGGGACCAAAGGAAAATATGAATTCTAAGATGATCCTATAAAATGAGGACTTGAAATTGTGAATTCGACTAAAACGCAATTAAAATTGGAGATCAACGTAAATAGTGCTTCCCATCACCAGGTGATAATTTATTATATAAAATACCTCGGTCATGGTAAAATCTTGCTCTAAATACTTATTTCTTGAAGGTTGATTATAAGTTAATTATTCTTGTGACAATGTACCTCAAAGTAATTGTCAAAAATTTTATGATTATGATCTATTGAGATACATTTAATAACAAAGGCATTTATCTCAAAATCAGTCAATTCTTTTATGGATTTGACCTCTATTTCATCATTGCCAAAAAAATTAGATACTAGAATTTCCAATGCCCTAAAATTTATGAACCAAGAATGTTCTGTTCCATTGACACCATGAAAATTATAATTTTGTAGTAAGATACCCTGATAGATAGTATCCAATGCTTTTGACAGCACTAACCATTCTTTCTTGGTCTGGATGCTTTCTCAGAGCATCACAAAACAATCCCATGACAGGTTTGAAGAGTGATATTTTTCTGCATCCAAAATGACAGTCATTTAACAGACGTTTTTTTGACATGGTAATCATGTAATTGATTATTGAAAAAAAAACTTTTTGTAGCAAAAAAAAAGATTTCTATTTTAGCTTTAAATAATTTTGAAGGTCATTTGAATACACATTGCATCAATTTTCGATTGCAGTATTACAAAACAATTGTCATAAAATTGTAACAAGTAGCTGGATTTTGAAAAAGCTGCTAAAAATGCCAATGTCAACAGCAAGAAAAGTGGATGTGTTGGGTAAAAAAAGTTTTGATTTTCAGAATTAGCATGCTAAATATAATGTATTTTACCTAAAATATAACCAAGCAGAGGGGAATTTTTTGTTGTTGATCAGTATAATCATTTTTAGACCTCCGCGATTTAGTTTTCATATTATTAACGTTTTTTTGCGATGGGAAACGTCTTACTGATTTTTAAAGAAATACTCTAAAATTTAGACAGATTTTACTTTATGAGTGATTTTTATTTTTAACTATTTCTATGGTGCTGAATAAATTTACAAAAGAGAGTATTTTTGCAAATTTCCTTAATGTGATTCAACTCGTCGTCTGTGGGTGCCTTGTCAGATTCTGACATTGGCTGTCACGTTATTGTAGCTTTCTCGAAGGTCCGTTAGGTGAATCAGCTCAACAGGTCTCAAGTTCACAATGTTTGTCCATATGCCTGGTGTAGAGTAGCAATTAAATCTTATTAAAAATCCCATTTTTTATTTTGTCCTCAAATGCATTTAAATTCCTTCCAAAATTTTACACCTGGCGCTACATGAATGACTGTCATAAAGAAAACCTGAACAGTGGTGGAGTTAAGTAGATTTGAAGAAAGGCCCACAACGACATAATTATCATATCATATTATAACCACTTTGCTCGTGATTAATTTGTAATGTTGAATGTTGTCACGTTCCTCCCTCATTCATAAGAACAGTTGTACTATCAAGAGAAAGAAAAAATCTTTTTATAATTTCTAAAGAGGATTATGTTTGCAACAATGGCCAGCGAACTGATGTCTACTCGTATTCAGAAAACAAATTAAGGCTTAATAACTTCTTTTACTGGAAGTAAGAAATTAGTTGTACCTCTAAATTATTTCTTCTAGTAGTCTGAAAGAGAGGAAATTGTATTTACAGAAAATTAAAATATTGGGGCTAACTCTCAAAATTAACGGCCAAATTACTTGAAATTAACACACAAATCATATATTAATAAATGAACTTCAAATACTTAAATACGTTTATGTATTGAATAAAAGTAATTTTGTTTTTAATAGAATAAATCGAGTACGAATATGAGTACAAAAGAAAGGAGATCACTTTCCTATCAGTTGATAAAATGACATGACATTGATATTCTAATCCTTTTATTCCTTTAAACATTAAGACATAGAAAAATGGACGCACGGCCTTTATTAGTATAAGTAGACGAGGTAAGGCTCAATGTACGTGCCAAGGTTTTAAAAAATAATGAGTTGTACTCAGATAATGCTGGCTCTAATTAAATCTCTCGGAGCCATCCAGGATATCAAAAATATTGATCTGCTCTAGTCTTGGAGGTTTTAAATGAATGTATGGGTTTCACTACATTAAAAAAGGACCCTGTAATATGATTGACTATTTTCTTCCTTCAACTGTCGAATTATATTGTAAAGTTGCCAAGCTCTATGGGACTCCAGGTTGTCCTTACGGCGTAAACCCAATAGTATAATTTTTTGTTTGTTGTGTTCAATATAAAAACTTTCTTGTAATAACTGAAAAACAATAAATACCATGTCGAGTAAATTTAGCTAAACAGTACACTGCAGATTAAGAAATAATATTTTAAGACTTAGGAACTATCTTATCACAAGTTGAAAACAAGTTGAAAACAAGTTGAAAAAAAGTTGGAAACAAATTGGAAACAAGTTGAAAACAAATTGGAAACAAGTTGAAAACAAGTTGAAAAAAAGTTGAAAAAAGTTGGAAACAAGTTGGAAACAAATTGGAAACAAGTTGAAAACAAGTTGAAAAAAAGTTGAAAAAAAGTTGAAAAAAAGTTGAAAACAAATTGGAAACAAGTTGAAAACAAGTTGAAAAAAAGTTGGAAACAAGTTGGAAACAAGTTGAAAACAAGTTGGAAACAAGTTGAAAATAAGTTGGAAACAAGTTGGAAACAAGTTGGAAACAAGTTGAAAATAAGTTGGAAACAAGTTGGAAACAAGTTGGAAACAAGTTGAAAACAAGTTGAAAACAAGTTGAAAATAAGTTGGAAACAAGTTGAAAACAAGTTGAAAAAAAGTTGGAAACAAGTTGAAAAAAAGTTGGAAACAAGTTGAAAACAAATTGGAAACAAGTTGAAAACAAATTGGAAACAAGTTGAAAACAAGTTGAAAACAAGTTGGAAACAAGTTGAAAACAAGCTGGAAACAAGTTGAAAGTCATAATTTGAGTTTTATTCAGAATGCATACCAGAATGCTTATTGATTGATCCACTTTAGTATAAAATAGTGAGCACATTTAAAAATATTTCATATTTTACACGTAGTAAAATATTTCAAAAGTAAGTATTTTCTTTTCCCCTATTTTTTAATTTTTATAAAAATAAACTAATTTCCTTCAAACTAAACCGCAATGTGCATCTTTTGGACCGTTGGCACTTTGACTTCAGCCGTTTCTTCTTTATACTTTAAGTTTCGTCTAGAATAAAAATCATAGTTTAATGTTTGAAAGAATAAATATTTCACACAAAAAATGTTTTTAAAAATAAATATTAATATTTTTAAAAAAAGAACTTGTGATATTGTGTTTTTTAAAAATATCAATTATTTGAATAAAATGTAAAGTAAATATTTAAAAACTTAATATTCTTGAAATAGATATTTGAATCTAAATATATGATCTCAAAACTGTATTTCATATATAACAGTTTATAAACATTTCTTTCAATAGCTTTGATATAAATATCAAAGCTATTGAAAAAAAACCTATTAAAATTATGCATCCATTTGACACCTGCACTCTGATCCCAGATATTTCTTCATTCTAACTATAATTTTATGTAAAACAATTACATTGTTTGATTTACAACTGTATAATTACTTTTAACAGCAATGGACCTTTTATAAAATTTATCTTTCAAAATGTTTATTAAAAATAAATATATTAAAAAACTGAATATTATTACAATAAATACGTTTTCTGATTCCTTTAAAGCTACACTCTTTCATTTAGAACTAATGCAAACCATGCATTTTTTGTCACATGCTCTCTGGCACTAAGCACTTTTTCCGAGCTACGTTTCGAGAGATTCTTCTCGCATCGTCAGCCTACTGAAATGACTAGATACGGCTATTTTATCCTTTGATAGTGCGGACATGCGTGTAGACAGGGCTCGAGTTGTTTCGGGAAGTGGTGCCATACCTATGTTGTGTTTATTGTGTTTCTTTCTTCACCAAGAATCATGAAATTGTTTTTTAATGATATAATATTTATATGCAATATCAAATTTCCCGCCATATTTCTTGTACGTTCCCAGGATGCATTGTATTATGTATCGGCATGCACGTGTTTGAGTTGTTGTGATTAAACTGTTGACTGTTCACAAACGTAGTCGTACCTTTCCTTCTTACCCTCACGAAACATGGTGTCAGAAGTTTTACAGTTAGGAAACGCCTAGGAGATAAATAGATTGACTTTTCAGGTGATATTTCCAATATTTGAACCTCCAGAATCATTTGACTTCAGCCGACCAAGTGGATGGCCAGAATGGAAACAGAGATTTTGCAGATACAGAATTGCTATGAAACTAGATAAGGAAGACGACGATATTCAAATCAGTTCCCTAATTTACGCCATGGGACTACAGGCAGAACATATAGTGAAGTCGTTTGTATATGGGGAAGGAGAAGACGAGACTAAATTTGAAGTTATACTGAAGAAGTACGACGATTACTTCGTACCGAAACGTAATGTAATTCATGAAAGAGCTAAATTTCATCTGAGATCACAAGCCCAAGGAGAATCAGTGGAGAATTTTATTCGATCATTGCATGAACTTTCAGAACACTGTGATTTTGCAGATAAGTCCGAGGCAATTCGAGATAGACTAGTCATAGGTATAAATGACAAAGGACTTTCAGAAAAACTTCAGCTAACGAAGGACTTGACTCTAGATAAAGCGTCAGAAATGGCCAGGAATTCAGAGTTAGTAAAATCACAAATTAAGGATCTACAAGCCAAAAATTTGGATGCAGTAAACTTTCAACGTCAAGATCCACCATACCACTCGCATCGTGGAAGAGGACATGCTCAACGAACTCGCGGAGGACGAGCACAGTTAGGTCACAGTAGAAGAGGATTTAACCAGAACCGACAGGATGTAGGCAATTTTAGAACTGTGAACTTACCGTCGTGTGGAGCTTGCAATCGTAAACATCAAGAGGGTCAGTGCCCAGCTCGTGGCCGACGTTGCAGGAAGTGTAATCGTATGAACCATTTTGCAGTGTCTTGTCGTTCTAGTACCGTTGCCGGCGTTCGTGAAATTGTCGATGATAATAATGACTATAGTGACTACTTTTTAGGTTCAGTAACCACGTGCAGTGAGGGAGAACCGTGGTACGTTAAACTGAAAATTTGTAATTCAGTGATTCAGTTCAAGATCGATACCGGTGCTGACATCTCTATAATGTCAGAGAACACATATAAATCGTTACCGTTTCAACCAAAATTACATGCAAATAACACCAATTTACAAACGCCAAGTGGAAATCTTCATTCACTTGGAAAATTCAAGGTTACTACTAGACACAAGAATCGTTCGTATTCATTTTATGTAGTTGTGATACCAGGCACGGATTCGCAAAACAATTTGCTATCGAGATCAGTTGCGTCTACGATGGGTCTTATCCAGAAAGTGGAAAACGTCACAAAACCTCGCGGTATTATGAAGGGTGACCCGGTAAAAATAGTTCTCCGACCTAACGCGGACCCTTATTGTGTTACGACTGCTCGCCGAATACCATTCGCTCTTATGCCGAAAGTAAAAACAGAACTCGACAGACTAGAAAACGATGGCATCATACGTAAAATCAACGAACCTACCGACTGGTGTGCGCCAATTGTTCCAGCAACAAAGAAAAATGGTGACGTGCGTATATGTATTGACCTTAAGCGTCTAAACGAAGCCGTTAAACGAGAGTACTATATGCTACCGAATCTGGATGATATTGCTCCGAAATTAAGTAAAGCAACCATATTCTCTAAACTGGATGCAGCTTCAGGATTTCATCAGCTTGAATTGCATAAGGATAGCCAAAAATTGACTACATTTATTACTCCCTTTGGAAGATATTGTTACACACGTGTACCTTTCGGAATCTCGTCGGCGCCCGAGATATTTCAAAGGCGCATGGGAGAAGTACTCTCTGGGTTGGAAGGTGTAGAGACAATCATGGATGACATCATCATTTACGGGTGTTCACGTGAAGAGCATGACCGTAGATTACAAGCAGCATTGAGTCGTATTAGTGACGTTGGCATAAAACTAAATTCCAGCAAGTGTGAATATCGAAAGGAGAAAATCGAATATTTCGGACATGTTATTTCAAAAGAAGGTGTTCAACCCAGTCCAGAACGTGTGCGCTCTATTCTAGATTTACCACCACCAACTAACGTCAGTGAGTTGCGTCGTATTATTGGGATGGTAAATTACCTTGGTCGATTTGTGCCTGACCTATCCAGTATCATGAACCCTATAAACAGTCTGCTGAAATCAGACACAGTGTGGACTTGGGATAAACCTCAGCAAATTGCATTCGATCGTGTAAAGAAACTCATCACGGAAGCACCAGTACTTGCATTTTATGATATGACTCGACCTACTATCGTTAGTGCAGATGCAAGTAGTTTCGGGATTGGTGCAGCATTATTTCAAGTCGTTGATGGAGAAATGAAGCCAATCGCATTTGCATCTCGCACACTCACAGAGACAGAGCGTAAATATGCGCAAATCGAAAAGGAATGTCTAGCCGGAGTGTGGGCTTGTGAGAAATTTGATAGATACCTCATGGGAATTGGATCATTCGAACTGATAACCGACCATAAGCCATTAGTACCGTTGATTAATACTCAAGATCTCAATAAGGCACCACTGCGATGCCAGAGATTACTTATGAGATTGCGTAGGTACAATGTCATTGCAAAGCATGTTCCAGGGAAGCAACTCGTTGTACCGGATACATTGTCAAGAAGTCCTCTCAAAACCAGTGACTGTGAAAGCCAAACCGTTGATGATGTTACAGCATACATAGCATCCGTCGTAGACGCAAAACCGTTATCAGACCGAAAATTGGAGGAGATTCGTAGCAAGACGTCTTCGGATCCGATTCTACCTGATGTTATGAGATATACTATGCAAGGATGGCCGCAAAAAGAGAATTCATTATACGTGGAGTTAAAACCGTATTTTGTACCGAGATTCGAATTCTCAGTGTCTGATGGTATATTATTCTATAGAGACAGACTGGTGATTCCAGAATCCATGAGAGCTGATGTACTTACAGCAATACATACAGGCCATTTGGGACTAAACAAGTCAAGGGAACGTGCAAAGTTATCAGTATGGTGGCCTGGACTTTCCAATGATTTGGAACACTTAATTAGGAGTTGCGAATTTTGTAACATCAACCGTCCGACACAGCGAAGTGAGCCACTCAAAACTACTCAACTTCCCAGTCGTCCCTGGGAAAGGATTGGAGCTGATATTTGCGAATTACAGGGCAAAAGTTACCTTGTAGTGATGGACTATTTTTCTCGGTATTTGGAGATTGTCTATCTGGACAATATCACAAGCAACCATGTAGTTGGAAAATTGAAGAATATGTTTGCCAGATGGGGCATACCAGAGGAACTTGTTACCGACAATGGGGGTCAATTCAGCTCGAAATCATTCAGACAGTTTTCTGTTGATTATGGATTCCATCATGCATTCTCCAGCCCTCATTACTCTCAAGCAAATGGGGAGGCAGAGAGTGCAGTCAAAATAGCCAAGCGTATACTCAAACAGCCAGATGTGTTTTTAGCTCTGATGGCTTACCGTAGTACCCCAGTGAATGCAACAGGTACTAGCCCATCTGAACTCATTATAGGACGTAAAATCAGAACTACTGTTCCGATTAATCCAAATCAACTAGAGCCTCGTTGGCCAGACCTTGGAAAAGTTCGGGAAAAGGACAGACAATCCAAACGTAGGATGCGTGTAAACTTCAATCGCATGCATGGAGCTCGCACCTTAAAATCACTTTACGTAGGTGACCGTGTTAGGGTGAAAACAGATAAAGAGAAATCTTGGGATGAGGCCGGAATCATCACATCTGCAGATTATGCGAACCGATCATATTCTGTTGAAACTCAAAGTGGCAACCTCAGGAGAAATCGTAGACACTTGCTACACGTCAATGATGAAATGCCAAATTCATCAGTCTCAACATCTAACCTACCACAGTTCGCAAGTGATTTTCACTATTCATCTGTCATTGAACCAGAAACAGAAAATTCGATTACCAACCAGAATTTTGAGGAATCATTTCATAATGAAACAGCTACACCACTTTCCAAGGAAACTTCGAGTGAACCTGTTACCAACATTCCACAGAATAGTGCACCGCCAATTACCGTAAGACGTAGTGGTCGTGAAAGAAAAAGGCCCAAATATCTAAGTGACTATTTACCTTGAACTTATTGACTATTTGTCATGAACTTATTAACTATTTGCCATGAATTTATTCATAGTTCATGTCAGGCGTTTTGAACAGTTTTGTTAACCATATATTTCTTGCATTTGATATTGATGTTCTTGCATTTCACTGGACTAGAATATAGACTTCACATTATCAGTTTATGAAATTACATATTTCATTTTTTGTTAACAAGCAGTAAATCTTCTAAGCATTATACAAGTTTGGTAATTTAATAGCTATGAACTATACATCTATTTTTGTTTCAACTGTTCTTAGCATAGGCGATTTTAATTCTGAGATTTATAATCTTAAGGAAGGAGATGTTTATTAATGATATAATATTTATATGCAATATCAAATTTCCCGCCATATTTCATGTACGTTCCCAGGATGCATTGCATTATGTATCGGCATGCACGTGTTTGAGTTGTTGTGATTAAACTGTTGACTGTTCACAGACGTAGTCGTACTTTTCCTTCTTACCCTCACGAAACAGAAATAATCGAAAACTGCTGGACACAAGATCATACAGTTGACTGGGAAAATGAAAGAATTATAGACAAGGAAATCAGCACAACAACAAGAAAAATAAAAGAAACAATCAATCCCCTGCAATGCAGCAATCACATCAACGGTATATCCTACACCCTTCCAGTAATATGGCTGCCAGCACTGAAGAAAGAAACACAACTTAGGTATGGCGCCACTTTCCGAAACAAGATTCATGACGGTGGGATAAGTATCTCTCGAAACGTAGCTCTAAAAAAGCCTACGACTCATGACATGATAAAGCTCTTACATCTATGGCTTCCTCTAAGTCCAAAAAATTCAGAATTTTCAAAATATTCAAGTTAATGAAATTTTAATCTTTCTATATTTTTGAGAATGTACTGCAGTTTGAAGTTTGGATCCATAGAAAATGTGAACTAATACAACCACAAAACTGACAGCACAAAAGAATATAACAAAGTAAAGATTTTATAAGATGTAAAAATATATATAAACAATTTAATTCAAAATAGACAAGCTGATACTGCGTTAATATAGTTAGATAGAAGAAAAAGATAGATAATAGAAATTGCTTAGCATGGGAATAGACAGACACTACGCCAAAGACAAGAACAGTTAGACTATAAAGTAACTTGGAGTAAATTAAACTAAGGAGATGGATTGCAATGATTTCTGACTATGATATGTATTAGAACAGTGTCAATTGAAGAAAGGTACCTGGAAATTATATCTGAGAACCTGAATTATTAATTGAAGAAGTAAAATTCATTTGCAAAAAGCAATATTTTTTTACGACTACATTTATCACTTAAAAAGCTCAGGAGACCCTGGAATACTGAGCTCAACTGGCTCTTTAGATTTTGAATATGTAAAGAGTAACATTTAAAGTGAGACAGGTTAACAAAAATAATTTTTTAAACTTCAGTTTCTATTTTCTTTGTGATAACCATTTTAAATCAATGGTTAAGGTCAGTGACTGGGGAGATTACTTGACCTTTGGCTTTCCGAGTATATAATTACAGCATACCATGTATGTTGCCACTCACATTCAAGGCATGGCAATTGGTACACGCAGCACCTTAATAAGACTGCTTTTAATTGCTGTTTTGAACATGAGCAATACTTGGCAACAAATGTATCATCTGTGTTATTTTTGCTCCCAATAGCCTTGACTGGCAACTCTCCTAGAGATGATGTCTCCATAAAAACAACAGTGGTAGTGTCATCTTATTTCGATCCTCTCTTGTTAGGGCAATGTGTAGTCAACAGAGTTTGCTGTCGCTCCATTTACTACCAGCTTCGTCACCACATGGCTCAGTTAGTCCGGAAGCTATAATTCTGCAATTGATGATGTTTCAAGATATTTATGTATTTATTTTTAGCTTTCTAGTTGGTCTGTCTCAATTTCTAGTTTGATTGCAAACCTGTCATTATTAATGGTTCACTGTGACACCCCTATTTGTCCCCTTGAAGGGAATATTAAAAAATAACGTAGCCCATATTCACAACTTCCATTTTCGCCTGGTAAAATTCATAGTATGTTAAAAAATTGTTACAGAAAAGCTGTGAAGAGAAATTTATGTAAGGTTGAAAATATTGTCTTTTTCCTTTCTTTTTAATGGTTTATAACCATAAAAGGTAAAAATCACCAAGTGAATAGATCTGTCAAGGAAGGTCAAGGAAAGACACAAAAACATATCATTAAAGTAACAGACAGGAGTTGGCTTTACTACATTGAAATACCACATTGACCCTTAGTTGGATCAGGTCTGTCTCATGACAAAGAGTGCCTACTTAACTTTTTTCGTAACCCTCAAAGACATTATATCTCGACAAAAACAACTGGTGCCATCACCACTTCTCTTCTATGAAGGTATTCTGTGGTAGACAGAGCCTACTATCCCTGTGTCACACTCTTGGATGCGGAATCAGTCTTGCTTCATGAGATTCTTCAGTCTCCATCACCGTAGAGTTCAGGTGATAGGGCTGCTGTTTGTCAATAATTAGGTGATGGTTTCAGACAACTACTTCCATTTTCATTAGTTCTTGTGACAATTTTACTGGGCAGAGTGGACTCAGTAGCCAGCAGGCCCACAAGGTTAAAGGGTTAAGGAATCTCCTGGCTAAAAACTGATTCTATATCGGGTAGTGAGAATCAAGATGTGGTAGTACTGTTTCTATACAGAGCCATAGACAGCTATTGTCTTCAAAAAATGCTTTCCCTATAGCCTTCAATAATATCATATTGGTCTTCATGCGAATAGTTTTTTACCTTTCTTTCAACTAGACCCTAAAGCTAATATTTAAAGTTATACTATCTGTGCTAGAGAGGGCCTTCTAGTTGTCAGTGAACTAGAACTAGAATCTAAAGATAAGCTCTTCATTTGCCTTACCTGTTCTCTTTTCCAGAAAACTAATCAGATATTTTTATTTTATCAGTCTGCTACTCATTAGTATTGTTCAGTTACTGAGACATTATTAGACTCTACTTAATAGGCTCTGAACCAACATGATGCAATTACGTACAACATCACTCTCGTTTAAAATCTTGTATTGCTTGTTAAGTTTCCCAAAGAGTTGCCTGATTTAGATAGAACAAAATCTTCTTTTTTAAATTTCTTTATGACTTCTTTTTTGAGCATTGTACATGTTCATCTTAACAATTTTCCAATCTTCTCATCTTGTCTTTTCACAGCAGAGGTAAACCCAACTGTTTCAAATCTTGTTGAGAAGCCTTATCAATGGGAAAAAAATAATTTTCTTAGGGTGACTAAAATGAATTTTGTCAAATATTTTGGTATTAATTATATTTACTAAATCGGCTTTCCGTGCTCAATTGAAATATTGGAATTAAATTCCTCAAGTTAGTCTGTATATGGCGCCTCGACAATTTGAATTCCTTTTTTCTCCTTTCCGCTGTAAAACATTTTGGTACTTTTTTACATGCACTGATAATGGAACAAAATCCCCAAAGATTTTGCTTTTGTTTTAGGTAAAATTGTTGTTTTTACTAACCAAATAATGGCCGATGTTAAATGTTAACATATTTTTAAAAAGTGTTGTTGCTACAATTAAATGTTAACAGGTCTTTGAAATAAAAGCAGTAGGGTAGTAAAATGGTAGTGGGAATCAGTGTATTCTATTCTTCTCAAATATATGTTATGAATAAAGCCCGAATATTTGTGCACTAAAGAATCCAAAATATGCTCAAAAAAATGCTCTAAAAATCCTCAAAATATGCGATGATAACCTGTAAATATGCACTAAAAACTCTCTACGATCACAGGGAATAGCTAAATATAACCAACCTCTTATGCATTGCAGAGGGTAACGAGTATCCAGGCGATATGTTCCATAGTCAATGAGCGTCGCTTGTCTGATAACACTTGTTTTAGGTTCAAAAAGTTGCTTTTAACGTCACAGCTTGTGACTGGTGTACATTTCAAACTTGCAACTTCAGAACCACTGAGTCCGTCAGCCATCTCTACTTTTGAGGCCGCAAATAATATCCAAAATTACACAAATTTCCTCATACGCAGGGTTTTTCTATAACACACTCAGCAGCTGTTCACTACAGGCTTGTGCCATCGGGGATGTGGATGATTGTAAGTCATGCTGAAATTTCTTAACTGCATCAAATGACCGCTCCAATGGTTGACACAAACGCTCCAAATCCTCGATAACTGACGATAGAGCCTTAAAGTGAGCTAAGATGCAGTCTAGGTTAGCTCGAACGGAGTCATTCCGAAACAGTGTTTGAGCATCTGAAATTGAAGTGGCACTATTGCTGTCGAATGTAGAAACTATATCCTTGATGACTTGACAGTTGTCACAATAATACTGTGTACCCTTTATCCAGGTCCCCCAGCGCGTAAGTATGGGCTCCAGAGGAGTTGAAGGTGTAGCGCCATCTCTTTCAAAACTGCTTGTCAGTGGGGAGACCTTTTGAGTATTTTCTTCACTGAACTTACAAGTTTATCCACCTCAGGAAATGAGGCAGCTTCAGCTGCACGGTGCAGTCCATGCGCCAGACATCGGTTTACATGAGCACAAAAGTGTTAAGTTATATTGGTAACAAAGACAGATGCAAACTTTTAATTGTATAAGTAAAAGATACCCAATGACTGGAGATTTGAATTATTCACTTTTCAGATTTTATCGTCAAAATGTGCATTAATGGTTCTATGTTTTAAAAAAATGTGCACTAATAACGGCAAATTATGCAGAAATATGCACTGAAATGCCAAATTATGCAAAATATGCCTATCCCATAACCAGAAGGGTATATATATATGTATTTTATGTATTTAAAAAAACCCTCTTTTGCGTTGTTTTAACGAGAAAGATGAAAATCCGAGCTTGTACGAAAATATTCCTAAAAAAAGAAAATATGCATTTATGCAAATGCATAATTGTCTGGGCTTCAGTTATGAAATTAATTGTTAGAATTATTGAAAAGCAACATTGTCATGTTTAGGATTCGCACCCTCGACTTTTTAGTTACTGATCAGGTGCTTATCCGCTGTGCTACTGGCTGTTTGTTTCTCAGGAAAGAGAGACTTGGGATGTCCACAGTTTTTTAACGATGTCTCTACACATCCCTTCCCCTAGAGGTAAAATTACGAGCCTCGGTATCCAAGTAGAAGAGGTTTTAATATCAAGTCGGTGACAAAACGTTTGCTGTAATCAATGAGGCCAAAAATGATGAGTTGTGTTATGGCTGACATGTGATATTTCACTGCCTATTTTTTTCTGGTCTTGGACAGAGCGGTGAAAATTTTTCCTCGAAATTTGCTGCCTGTTTCTCTCACGTCAAGGTCACCAACTGTAGTGGTAGTTACTGTTGGAAAATTTTGAGAAGCGAAATTGTCCCAGACGGGATCCGAAACCGAGATCATCTGATTACAGTTCAGATCCTCCTCCATTTCGTTACTTAGCAACAGTCGAACCACATTTACAAAATCAAAACGACAATTGCTTTGACATCTATTATTCAAAGATGGAATCGAACAAGTTCGTTACTTCGTTTCGTTGATTTTTGAAGAAAAGAACACACGCACACACACTTCAATCGCAATGGATTACCAAAAGCTGGTTTCTGTAGCGGGAAGTACAAACTTAAGAAAGATTTGTGATGACAATCCATACGTTGGGATAAAATAGTATATTTATTTCTTTTTACTGCTATTTGGCCTAAAGCAACGAACATGGCTGATGAAAAAATTGATTTGGGAGCTTTGTTCGACAAATGTTTGATAGCGTATAAGTAGACTGTAGTCAGTGTCTATGGATAACGAATGCAGATAAAATGTTCAGCCATACGACTAATATTGGGTGAAATGAGGAATTTATAAAACAGTTTTCCAACAAAATCTGAAGCGCGAAGCTTATATTGCAATGGTCAGTCAATGTTAAAAAGCCAGAGAAAGTTTCCAACCCTAAACCTTTTTACAAAATTATTCTTGACAAAGATAGATGAGCTTTTTAAGAATATTATAATCACACCAATATTATGCCTCAAGGTTCTGCACAGCTGTCTAGAATCCCCTACTTTGTTGATTCTTTTCTATCTTGATAATTCTGAACTTTATAGACTCAGAGGAAGCCATAGATGTAAGAACTTTGTCATGTCATGAGTCGAAAGCTTTTTATGAGCTAAGTTTCGAGAGATATTTCTCTCATCATCAAGCTGTCAGAGCCTGACACTTCTTCTTCTGAAGTATATATCTCGAAACGAAGCTCAGAAAAAGCTTTCGACTCATAACATGATAAAGCTCTTACATCTTTTATATCTATTGCTCTATTTCTCTATCAAGCTTCCTGTTTACTTGAATCGCAACCCAATCTTTTAACTCATGAAATTCGGAAGTAAGAAGGTTTAATTTAAGACGGTTACATACAATCAAGTGTTCACATTCAATGACTAACCTATAGTGTATGTGTGGTATTTTGAGTCGATACTGGACGCTTCTTAGGAACAACAGATTGTGTGTGGTCGGAGTAATTTACGAGATGCTTATGTTTTTATGCTTTTTTTCTTGTGCCCCAAAAGACTAAAATTACAAAGAAAAAATATTTTTAACCTTTGAAACTGCTTATAAATTACCCTATTTTACGAAAAGTAAGAAGAAAATGTTTTGAAAAAGAAATGTATGAAAAGTACTAATAATTATCTATGATAACATTATGCTAGTTTTCTTAGGAAACGTTTTCTCATTAATTCAGCAAATTCATAAATAAGCCCCCTGGGATATTATTTCTTAAAGTGAAATTAACATATGAGGTGTGATCAATAAATTCCCGGAATGAGCTGATAACTCCGGTATGGTGAGATTGGTTAAGTTGGAAGTTATGTTATCATGAAGATGGGTGTGTCAGGAAGCGTTTGTGTCGATTTGAAAGTTTTTCGTTGCGCGATACGGTTGCTATGGTGAATAGGTCAAGGACAGTGCTTCTCTTCCGGCGAATTTCAGTCAAAATGCAGGGAAAAATTGAGCAGAGAGTGTGCGTGAAATTTTGTGCTAAACTCAGGTTTACGCCGTCAGGGATAATTGAAAAGTAACATATCGCTTATGGACAAGCCAGCATACAAAAATTCAGGTATTTATGTGGCACAAACGATTTAGAGAGGGCAAAGAGGATGTTAAAGACGATGGAAGGCCAGAAGCACCTGCTACAAAACGGACTCCTGAAAGCATCGAGCATACGATAAGGATAATAATGTCAGATCGCCGCCTAACTGTCGGGGAGATACGTTTTGACACTGGTCTTTCATATGAAACAGTTTAAACAATACTCACAACGGATCTTAACATGAGAAGAGTGTCTGCAAAATTCGTCCCTAAACTCACACGCCACACCCACCTTCATGGTAACATAACTCCCAATTTACTTGACCAATGTCAACATACCGGAGTTATCAGCTCATTCCGGGAATTTATTGATCACACCTCGTAGCTTCATATGAGGGGGGATTTATTAATTTGTACTGTAGAAGTGAGATTGCCAAGATCGAATGGCAATCACTGCCACCAAAGGTATTCGTGATTATTAATCACTGGGGATGATTTTTTAAATTAAATCATCTTACTCAGACTGCATCTCATGTTATTGTACTATAGTTTGCTTTGATTCTGTGATTAATTAGATATTCTTGTGAGTATATTGTGAACTTTATTGAATTGAATTTGACTATAATCAATAATTTTCCCCTCAGTCAACATTATTCAATAGCAAAAAACCCCGATTTTTCTGGTAAACCTTACGTTTCAGTTTCGAATGACGAGATTGAACGATCACAGCAAAGTTCAAAACTGCAATTTCAATTCTTTTTGAGTAAGCTTCAAAACAGTCTTTGGTAAATGTCACACTCTCTTAGCAAATTCCAGAGTCACTTTGTATAAAATATAAATATTCAGTTAATTTAAAGGATAAATTTACTTCTCAATGAAGGCTTGTTCAGGGAAATGGCTTTTTGTTAAATGTGATTTGGGGGTTGGTGCTTTTTCTACGATAAGGATTTTAACTACAAGCTTGATAAGTGCTCTCTACTTGGGGCTAATGATCTAATCCTCCATTCTTTTTTTAGAATCATGCCACGTACTGAAAAAGTCCGAAAAATCACAACAAAGAAGTTGCTTCAGGTTGCCCAACCAAAAGCGTAGAAGAAAATTTCTACCTTTTTCACAGTGACAATAATCTCGAAGCGTAAGAAGGAAAAACCCAAGAGTATGTGGCCAAAGCCATGGAAAATGATTCCAAAGCTGCTGCAACTTTTAGTATGGGAAGCACATGGATAAAAAAATTAACAAAGTTACTGGGAAAGAAAAAACACCCATTGTTATGGAGAATGAGAATCACAGTCACCGCAATAGTCATAGGAACACTTGGAACATCACCAAATAAACCAAAAAAGAGGTTGGAAGACAATTGAATAGAGACACGCGTTACTGAGTTGCATTGACGTTTAGTGAGCAAAAAATGTGTAGTAGTAAGTCTGCGGAGATAAGTCTATTTATTCACGTGAGCTCCAAATTCCAGGTGGCATCTGGCGCGGAATATTAAGCCACCTTGGCAGTAAGGCTAAGATGCAACCCTCCTTTTTATGGAAACCAGAAGAAACAAATCATGCAGCATAGGCCGTCCCGCGGATAACCAATGGTCGCGTCCCTTAGTAGGAAACCACGCTGGGGTGTTCGAAAAATCTGCTACAGTAATGAATCCCTCTGAAAATTAAGCAGACCTAAAAGGTAAGCAGAACCAGGAGCCTCCTAATCCTGAACCTAAAATGATTCCAACACCATCAACTCAAAAGGCAAAAAGACATAAATGGTCTACAGAGGATTACAAAAACGTTTTACGAGCATTATATACAGACCAAAGGAGGCCCACAGGAAATTTAACGTAACCGACTTTCGTTGAGTGGAAGAAAATCGTAGGCAATGATTTCCAAAAGAAGTTTGATAGTAATAAACTTGCGAATGTGCCCAGAGACATATTCAAGTACAAAAGACAAAATGTCGCGCAAATTGACCAACTTCGAAATGACAACAGACAAGTTGATGATAGTGTTGTGGAAGAACAAGCTATAAATGCAAACGCAGAAGCCATTGTGAGAATAGTCAGGATGAATGAAAATGAGATAGAAAATGTGATTAATGCAGTTCGAAATGAATAACATTGATCAGCCAGAGATAGATGACTTTATAGAAAACAAGAGTCAATATTGCGGAAGCACGTGACTACATCATTAGGGAACTAAGCAAAACTGAATTTTTAAAAAATTGAAGATAGAGAATCACTATCTAAAATGACTGCAAACTCAAAGCTAACAAGATAATTAAACTTTATAACTTTGCTTTGAGTGAAATTTTCAATGGAACCGAAACCGAAATTCGCAGTGTTAACAATCTTACATATTCAACTGCTGGAGCTGACACTGTTCAATTAGGTGTAAAATTAAAGAAAAAAGGTAAAAATCACACAAATATAACCAAACGAAAATTGAAATTCTGCGGGCAGAGATCTCAATTTTAGATGAAATCGCAAATAGGAACCACTGTTGAAACTAGGAAAAGTAGGAAAGTTAAGGAAATATATCGGTTTACAGACAAAGCATCTATAGTAGAAATCAAAGAAACACTTAAAGAAAAAAATACAAGTTAAAGCACAACGATTGAGAAGGTTTGATAAGAGAAATAAGTTCTATCGTCAAAATAAAATTTTCAAAACCGATGCCAAAACGTTTTATCGGGAAATAGTGAAAGGTCAAATTGAGATTAAGGATTCCCCAAAATGTCAGGATGTTGAAGAGTAATAGTATATGTAAAGCCGGTTCTGGGCCATTTTACAAATCAATAAGCCTCATTATCGATTTTTCCTCCGAAAATCTCACTGCTTCGCTTTTCCACAAAAAAGTCGATAATGGCGCTTATTGATTTGTAAAATATCCCAAACTGGCTTTACATTTACTACTACCCCTGCAGTGTAATACATAGTTGAGCTGAATATCGTAGCAATATAAAATTATTTTAGCCCATTAGTGCCCAGAGAAATTTTGAAAATCCGCTTTTGTGGTGGGGAGCCTGTCCTTTTTTCAAAGTCGTCTATCTCCGTTATCTTACGAGCTACGGTTTCGGTTCCAAAGTTACGACCCTTTAAACGAACCCGTCTCGAAGTGCTTTTTTCCTGGAGCGCTGGGCGCATATGAGTTAAAAATATATTATTTAATAAAAAAGAACATTCCTCGAACAGCTAATGCTAAGTATGAACTGACATCAGTTTTTCTTATCATTTGTCTATATCGAAAAACAGAGAGGAATCCTCAAACTCACTAAACAGATCTCTCTCCAACGACGGTGCGCGTAAAGGAGCTGCTGCCCCAAACTTTTCAGCAGTTTGATGCGGCATTTACATATATACAAATACATACAGAGTACGACTCGCTGATTTTACAAATCATCAGAGATTTTATTTTTCCTCCGAAAATCTCACTACGTCTGAACACCACAGGTTGCTAGGGTAATTGGCTGTAATTAATTGCCTTATGGCACATCACCATCGATTGAACAACTAATTTCAATTGCAGCTTACTCATTTAATTTAAGTGCTTTCATCAAGTCCCATCAGCCATGTTCACATAACGATGAGCATTTAGACTGTCAGGGCTGGTTCAAGACCAGCCGGCAGCATATGTTTTTGGTCATACATACAATTACGCCATATCATTGAATATTTGCAGAGCTCATTTACCAATGTTTCTATCAGTTCGCCAACTCCATAATATTAATATTTTAACCTGTGAGAATTGGTGTTGTCTTAAATCCCACACTTCTGTATCCAGATTGTTTATACTGTCACGTTTTAGAAATAGACTTTTCTAAAAAAGAAACTAGATCTGAACTACTTTTTAGTGACGTCACGACAGTTCTGTCCTGACGTAGGCACAGCGGATATCTCGTGTCGCGTCTGGAAGCAACGCAACGCAACTAAAGTGACAGAAACTGACTGAAACTGACTGAAACACAACGTAACTCAACTGAGTTGGAAATGTATAGCAGTGCTTAATGTTTTGATTTTTTAAATCCATCTACGCAGGCAGAAGAAAAGGAAGGTTCCTAAAACTACCGTGTCTGAGCACTGATGAAAAACCCTCACATCATCCATGAGACTCAGCTAAAATGCACCCAAACATTATTATTGTTATTTTATATCATTTTTCTTCTATTAGCGGTGGAGCAGAGGGTGTTATGAAGGTACTTTCTGTTTTATTAAAAGTTCAATCTTCTCTGTAAGCTCTTTGGCTGTGTCTTCCTTTTTTAAAGTTTTTTTCTCGCATATTTTGTTTGTTTAATTCGTATTTCTCGATCAGATCAGTAACTGATATTCCCGGTGTGAAATAATGCCATCGTTAATAAGTTTTGAAGAGAGTATATTAAGCAGACTTAGTGTTTGATTACAAGCTGATTTGATGACAATGTATCTTTCTAAACTCTTAGTACGCTCTTATGCTTTTTTATTTGTTTTAGCACAATTGAGATAATTCCAGTAACAAGTCGTATTGAAGCTAACAGTATGACCGCCACAATGCCAACATCTGTAAATACAGATGCTATTGGCCCAGTTGCAGTAACCTACGTGTTTTCAAGGTTTGATTAATACGTTCTATTACAACCGATTTTCCTTCATTACACGTGCTGTATACCTCAATTCCATTTTCTTTCAAGAGATTTTTAAAGGTTGTATTATACAATTCAGAACCAGACTCAGACCAGATTTTCTTAATGTTGGAGTTTTGCAAGACCTTTTCAAAAGCTCTTGCAACTGTAACACGTTTTTCTCATAAAGGAATAGCCCATGTATATTTTGAAATTGTCTATTACACAGGGGAACAATTTTTGGGGACTCTCATGTTTTCTTTAAGAATAAAAGTGTTTCTGAACCAATTTTTCGTGCTGAATCCAAAACTGATATCCATTTGTTCCCAGCACGTCTAGTTTTTTCTGCCCATGCTGCACCTAGTTTTCATCAAAAATTCTGCTTTAGCATTGGGAAAAACTTTCTTCTGGTCATGGGATGTCCTTTTAAACCAATAAAGAGGGCTAAAATGTGATTGTTGCCATTCTTCTTCATCTAATTGATGCTGATATTCTAATTGAATCACAATTGACCTCTGGATTTCTTTGGTTCCTTGTTAATCCTTTCATGGGGCCATTTACATAGTATGCAAGCAGTTTTCCCTATTATCGCTAATTGGCTTAGTATTTACAACAAGGTGACATTTCAGTCAGTCAGTCAGTCAGTTGCATTTTTTGTGGTTTCCTGTTTCCACTTGAGATCTGAGAAGAGATGGATCGGTTGTGTTAGTGTGACAGCTGTCAACAGGGTTTGTTTTTGAGAGGCTATTTTAGCAACATAATGCAAATACTCCTTTGTCAGTGGTCTTCAGCAATTTGTGAATAGTTTGCTGCTTGAAATTATTCAGCGATTTATTTGTGATGCAGATTGAATATGGCAAGCAGACGAAGGAGGTGTAAAAACGACCCAAATTCTTTCTGTTATATTTGTGGACAATTCACGTTTCCATCTCAAAGAAAGCCAATCTCGGATTTCGTTAAAAAGGCATATCTGGCATACTTTGGTGTTCTACTTGCTGATCAGGACAAAAACTGGGCTCCACACAAAGTTTGCAATTCCTGTGTTACCAGATTACGTCAATGGACAGAAGGGAAACGATCTCTTAATTTTGGAGTGCCAATGGTTTGGCGAGAGCCAACAAATCATGTTGATGATTGTTATTTTTGTGTGGTAAAGACATTTGGATATAGTGCCAAAAATAGGCATAAAATTGTTTACCCTAGTGTACCATCAGCAATTCCACCAATACCACATTCAAATGAGCTTCCACAGCCAATTTTTCATGGGCTACCTAGTGATGATGCCCTCCAGAAATCTTTTCATTCTCTTCTTCCTGTGAACTGTACAAGACATGAAGGTGAAGACATAGACATAAAACATTTATCGGAGAGTCAAAATGACAGTGATGATGCTGACTTTGGTGACATACCAGCTGCAAGTTTGACCTCATCAACTCAAATGGAATGCTTTGATCACAGTGAAATAAATGATCTTGTCCGTGATCTTGGCTTATCAAAGAAACTGGCTGAATTGCTAGCTTCTCGGCTTAGCGAGAAGCACCTGTTGAAGCCGGGTGTCAATGTTTCATTTTATCGAAATAGGGACAGGGAATTTAGACATTATTTTCAAGAAGATAGCATGTTTGTCACTTGCGTAGACATCAAAGGACTGTTATCAAAATTAGGTGTTGCGTCCTACAACCCTGATGAATGGAGGCTCTTTATTGACAGTTCCAAAAGAAGCCTCAAATGTGTTCTCCTTCATAATGGTAACCTGTATGGGTCAATCCCTATTGGCCATTCCGTGACAGCCAAGGAGAACTATGAAGCCGTAAAGAAGGTGCTCGAACTAATACACTACGATGACCATAAGTGGATCATCTGTGTCGACCTGAAAATGGTAAATTTCTTGCTGGGACAGCAAAGCGGCTTCACCAAATTCCCATGCTTTCTATGTCTGTGGGATAGCCGTGCAAAAGACAAGCATTGGGTGCAACAGGAATGGACAAATCGCGATTCTCTTGATGTTGGGCTGTCAAATATCATAAATCAGCCATTAGTAGATCGCCAGAAAATAGTCTTCCCACCACTGCACATTAAATTGGGGCTGATGAAACAATTTGTTAAAGCCCTTAACAAAGAAAGTGATTGTTTCAAGTACCTTCGACGATCTTTTCCTGGCCTTAGTGAGGAAAAATTGAAGGCTGGAATATTTGACGGCCCCCAAATCAGGAAAATGAAGAATGACAAACAGTTCCCTTTATCAATGACTGTTTTGGAGAGAACTGCATGGGACACATTTGTCAGTGTTATTGATAACTTCCTTGGCAAGAAAAAGTCTGTAGACTACAAAGACCATGTCAAAAATATGTTGAAAGCATTCCAGAAATTGGGCTGCAATATGAGTATTAAGGTCCATTTTTTGTTCAGCCACTTGGACAGATTCCCTGATAACCTGGGTGACATAAGTGATGAACAAGGTGAACGGTTCCACCAAGATATTAAAGTGATGGAACAGCGATATCAGGGCAGATGGGATGTAAATATGATGGCTGATTACTGCTGGTCTATTAAGAGAGACTGCCCAGACATCAAACACAGAAGGAAGTCAAGGAAAAGGAAATTTCTTCCTTAGTTAACTGTAAAAAAACTTTTTGTAAGTATTTTGTTTTAATTTTTTTAAAAGTCTCTTGTTCATTTTTCCTCTCGTTTGGTTTGCTTGAATTTATTTGCATACTCTTTCATATGACAACAAGATCAGGCGCCAACTTTGCCTTAATTTTATCCTATTCTATACGGTGCATTTTTGGTCAGCGAATATATGGGCACGGATTCTGCCCCCTAAAATCTTAGGATCTATTCTAGCTGCAGTCTTGAAACTTGGTAAGGTGGCAGAAGAACAATGCTCCAAAGAAATTAAAATACAAATTTTTGGTGATGATGTCATCAGACGATCGGTGACATCATCATATTTATTGGCCATTGGAATTTGGCGATTTTGGCCAAAATATTTAAATCGCAGAATGAACCAAATTTTTGTACAGAATGGCCCTGAAATGAATCTGATCACTTTTTAAATGCATTTTTCAATGAATGATGAAAAAGAATGATGCCATCAATTTCACAGCCAAAAAAATCACATGTTGGCCGAGTGCCAACTTTGACCAAAAGTTCAGTGACAAAACGGCCATAAACTTGGACTGGGTCATCACATACGCTTGAAAATTGCAGTAAAACTGTAAAAATATGCCTCGATAAAAGTCAAAAAGCTTTGAGTTCACAGCTGGTTCCATTTGAAAAATATTCAGGAGAAAACCGAGACGGTGGCGCCAACCACCATACGAAATAGGGTTGACTAAAAAAAAGGAATCCTATTCCGCAAAAACTAGACGTGGTGGGAACAAATGGATATCATTTTTGTATTCAGCACGAAAAATTCGTCCAGAAACACTTTTATTTTTAAAGAAAACATGAGAGTCCCCAAAAATTATTGCTCTGTGTTACAGTTAAAATGTAACTATATGGCTTATCAAATTCATACAGCTTTTGCATATCTAATAAATCGACCCTATGTATCTCATGTGCTCGACTTACTTCCACGCTACGCCTTTTAAAGTTTCAAGACAAGGTCTTATATAATTCGTTTGCCAGCTCATTGGTTCATTGAAGTACTAGTTCCAACTTATATTTTATGCCAATAAGACCTCGTACAAGGCCGCTATCAATCCTTTCTTTAAAACCCTTGGGCTTTATATTTGCCAGACTCGATAACATCTTTTTGTGTGTTGTATGTTTATCTTTCAGAGAATTTGCATTGCTATGGTCGATATCATGGTCCATGCATATACCCTACGGTTATTACAAATGAGCAGGTTTATAATCTTACTGGTCAATCACCTTGGTCGAAAATTATCAAGTTACGGAGATTAAAATGGTTGGGTCATTTATATCGTCTTGACAGTCGTACACCAGCATGACATGCAATAAAGTATTCCTTAGAAGCCTACAGGAAGAAACGTGGAAGACCACAATTAACGTGGTTCAAGTTATTGAAAGAACTTCACATAAACCTTGAAGATGTGCCAAACCTAGTTAAAGACAGAGCTAGGTTGAGAAGTATTTATGCATCTTGAGCACCTCTTACTAGTAAGGAGTGCACAAGATACACATCTATTTCTGTTTTGTGTTACAGAATGTAGTTTAACTACGGAAGCTGTCACTGTCATAGAGAGATGCATATACGGTCAATTTGGTTACACGGCTGTTGACCTTCATTTGGGTTGTCATTCGAATGTAATTGATCTTTTAAGGGATTTTCAGGACCACAGTATTTATATCTTGGCAAGACCCAACCTTTTTTAAGCTTCGGAAGTTTTCCTATTAACTTATGAAAATCAAATCCTGTCCCGACAGTTTATCTCGGGAAATGGGTCTAAAGTTATATGCTGACATTTTAAATAAATCCATATTTTTTGGAACTAATACTGCAGCTTGTGAATTTCTTCTTATTGCACAATTTCGAAATAATTTTTTGAAATAGAGCGTCAACGATCGGTAGAGGCCCTAAAAATGATACTTTTCCAGCCGGTGACATGAATAATTTCCCTAGTAGCCCGCTACCATTTTTTGTGAAAAATGTTACTTTTTCCATACCACATTTCTTACATCTACCTGCCAGAACAAGACGACTATTACTCGTTCTAGCTAAAACAGGCTTTTCTGTAAAGTTAGTTTAAGCCTTACACTTAGGACATTAAGTCTCATTCATGGTTTTATATATCTTAACAATAATATATTTTAATAAAGATATAATGTATATATAATGATGCGGAACAAAACATTATTTATTAGTAGCTAAATACAGAGATTTAGAACGACTTGCTAATCATAAGAGTGCGATAATTACTGCATTAGAAAGTGGTAAAATAAACAAAACTGAATTATTAGCAGGGAAGTCTTTTTAATGATCACCCTTCGTATCTCAGACAAGAATATGAGCGCTCACAAAAACCGCTATTAGATGAGGTTTGAACAGTGACCCAATGGTAAAAGCCATTTAAGAACAAACGAAACCTCTTAAACAGGCCATAGAGTCGCAAAAATAACCTATTGTAAATGTTATTGACTTGGCTAGCAGAGCCATGGAACCTACTCTTCAACTATTTCTAGACTTAGATAAAGATATTACATTTCCCTTTTTTGTAAAGGACCAGGATTTTCCTAGACCTTAAAGAGTTATGAGGGACCTGTATGAGAAACCCCAGACAAAGCTAAAAGAATTATAGACAACATTATACAAGAAGCAAATGAAGAAACTCGACACATAACTACTTTTATCAACAAAAGACATCTTGAGAAACCAAAAAAACAGGAAGCTATAAAAGTTCGTAACAATATTATATTATGCAAAGAAAGGCTTCGATTTATTAAAAGCTACCTTAACCCCTCTCATGTTCTTGACAAATATACGTCACACTCTGATGGAAATGGTTTCAGATCGATTATTTGTACACGCTTATATACTAGCGGAAGCATAATGACTACCCTCGGAGACATTATCGAAAAATTTAAAGTTTTGTTGGGTCACTCGCAGGCAGAAAACACATCCAAGCAGCTGTTGTATGAACTGTCTCATATAGCCACTTACCTTCGAAAATTGGGCAAGTACTATACAACAAACTAATGAAATTAGATCCAAAAAGCGAATGTTAATCAAACCTTTACAGACCACGACAGTGTTATTAAGGATTGATCCAAAAACCCTTAAGACCATTATTAAATTAGCCGAACAGTTTCAAAATGCTGTGAAAGATCATGCAAAGTTTCAAAATGGCGGCGTTATTGGAGGGATCGCTAAACTAGCAATTCCCCGTTATAAAATATATCCTACCAAAAACTTTGAGAACTCTTGGGTTGAGTACTGTATCGGGGGCCATATCTGGCGTCACCAATAAGGCTGTTGCTGATAGAGGTATTGATGAAGACCTAACAAATGAAATTAGAACATTTGCGAACAAAGCCTGCAAGTGTAAAATCATAGATAAAAATTTGACTACAATAATGAATTCCGATATTAAGGAACAGAGAGGTGGATTTATCGGAACTTTATTAGCCGGTCTGGCTGGATCTTTATTACCCAGTCTTTTGGGAGAAAAAAGGATTCAACGAGCTGGAAAGGGGCTTAAGGGAGCCGGTGAGAGTATTAAAAAAAGACCAATTACAAATCTCGACATAAACAATTATTTCAACTCTGAAGTTTGTTTCAGTAGAGATGAAACCATATCACCTAATAAATTGAAAAGTAGAGTTGTTTTATATTTAGATGATAAGTTGGGCCTTGGAACCCATTGGGTTGCTTTGAAGAAAAATATGTATTTTGACAGTTTTGGTGAAACTCCTCCTGAAGAAGTAAAAAAATATACAAAATGGAAAAACATTTACCAATTACAAAATTCAAATAGCGTGACCTGCAGCCATTTTTGTATTGATTTTCTGAAAAGTGGAGACAGTGTCAGGGATTATTTTAAGTGGTTCTCGCTCTATGACATTAATAATTTAAAAAATAATGATGAAGTTGTTGTAAATAGAATTTAAATAGGAGATTCTTTTCGAACGCCTTAGTTTCTTCACCATGATCATGAGTAATCTGTGTTAAGTTATGTCCAGTAATTCCATCCATTTACATTACATAATTTGAATTGTGTCTAATTATTGAAGATATCCTAAAATAACTTTGTGAAATAAAAAGCATCCAAACAATTATTTTTTCGACCGCCTAATAAAAAGATCCTCCACTTTTTTTTAAAATTTCTTTCTGTGATAAGATCCTGTATGGGGTGTATTGGTGGAGATACTACCTGTGATGCTTCAGAAGCTGCATTGGTCTTAACTAATGGCTGAACACATGGGACCTCTTCTCAGTCACTTAACTCTCACTACTGGCTCCCAGTAACTGCTTGTGCAAGGCAGTGGCCACAACCCGGTACACCGTTTCAGCTGGCTTGCTAAACGTAGTGAGGGGGTTGGACTTGTCCAATTGTAGGGTCGCTTTCGCTATATTGCACGAAGTCTGTGACAGAGGATGTGGCATATGAGACAAAGTACGGCCACTGGCATTGAAGGTGGAGCAGTAAAATGTGTGACACACATGGGGCACATCGTAAGCGCATTAGACGATTGTGGCTGGTCACCGGGGAAAGGTGTAAGTACCCACCACGAACTCTCTCATAGTCAATCATGGACCTCACAACTCAAGCAACTAGTCATAGCACGGTAACTCGGCCCCCTGCAGGATACCGGCTTGTAAATCATCCAGCGTGACATTCTGGATGGACATATACCTGGAAGAAAAGCGAGAGGCCGCCAACGTCTGAAGTGGTCAGACAACTTCAGGAGAGTGACCGGTTTCAACCAAGAGCCGCTGCGGCGCGATGATCAGGATCACGAGGGCTGGAGATCTGTGGTCACCAACCTCCGGATCCACGCCGGCACCTAGGCAAGGCAAGGGAAGTGATAAGGTCGTCAAATATGATTTTATTCTTACTTGTTTCATCAACATCATCAACATAATTATATTTTCAATATCGTTAGAAAACACTATGATATCTTTAAATTTATTTATCATAAAATCATATATGACCTCATCAAACTTTTTAACATATAAATAAATGTTGTTAAAAGATCTAAATAGATCTATAATGTTTTATAACAAATATGTTTTACCTGTTGATAAAGGTCTTACAATGAGGGCTCTAAATTGAAGTTATGGAACATGTTTATTTGTGTTTTAAAAGTCATTCATTTTTAAATGTTTTAAAAGAAAGATCTAGGTGGAATATAGAAACTGTATTAAACCATTTTATAAATATTGTAACATATAGGCTATTTAAGGGAAACTGTTACATAACTCTTCTAAAAGAACTAAATACTCCGAAGAAAGTGTTGATAAATATAAAAAATACAGATAAAAAATGCTTTCAATAGTGTCATGATAGACGGTTAAATCCTCTTTAAAAATATCCTTAAAGAATTACTAAAGAAGATAACAATGTTACAAGAACACTCAATTATGAAAACATTACCTTTCCAGTAAATTCCAACCGCTATTCTAAAGTAGAAAAACAAAACGGAGTAAGTATAAATGTGTTCGGATATGAAAATAAGCAGATGTTCCCAGTATATATATATATATATATATATATATATATATATATATATCAAAAACTCCATATGGCACATTATTAAGCGTTTTATATATACGCTAGATAATAATGGAAATAATACTTACGTATTGATAAAGTATTTTAATCGACAAATGAACACTCAGTCAAAAAACACTCATAGGTTAAATTTTTGTATGTCATGCCTCCGAAAGTTTTTCTCTCCAAAAAAATTAGATGTTCATAAAGAAGTCTGTCTTATATTAAACGATGGAGCACAGGCTATAAAAATGCCTGAGATTGGAAATATAATCAAGTTTATGAGCTATAATAAACAAGCTTCATTTATTTACGAAGCTTCATTTATTTACGAGAGTAACCTAAAACGCATTGATACTTGTGCAAATAATCCAAGTTCTTCATATATACAAGAAATTCAACGCCCTGAGATATGTGGATTTGGTTGTAAGCTGGTGTGTGGATATGATGATAAGTTCACAAAACTAGCACGTATTTATAGAAGAGATGATGCTGGAGACAGATTTATAAAATGTTTGTTTCATGAAATTGAGTGGTGTAATAAGACTAATAAAAAATGTTTTGATAAACATTTGAAAATGGGCACTTCCCCATTCCCCCCTCCCCCCCCCACCACCACCAGTTTCACCTATTCTTTTTAGTCTAGACTGTACCTGGTTTCCATCAGAAAAATCGTTTTCACGAGATAACTTAAAGTTTTATTACAGGGAAAAGAAAAACAAGATGTTCGAGCTGGTGGGAAGTGCGTTACAATGTCTTGAAATATAGTGTCAAATAAATTATTGTTTCTATTTCTTTGACGCCACACCCACTCACACAAATAACTGTCAAGCATTGTACGATGTGTTCCGTGCTGTCTTTTATTTCGTATTTTGGCGTTCTTCCACGTGTTCTCCACATTTTGAGTATGCGCATTTGCTTTGGGATCGACAAAGTTAAATGTGTGATTAACTGTTAGATTGGCGAATCCCATCGCTTTTATGCCACCATAAGCAGCCCATAAATCTGAAATAATAGTGGTTCCAGGACAAATAGACCCTTTAATTACGGGGAGCAAAGTAGGAGCGCTTTTGTCTGGAACTGTATACATAAATGCTTCACATGTTTCACTGATTAAATTATAATTTATGACTTGTACGACGATATTTATATGGTTTTCGTAAAACAAGAGCGTGAAAATTATTTATACTGTCTAGACATTCGAATAAACGAACGTGCAAGTTATTTTTTTAACCGCAGTCTCATTTCGACCTGGTTTCTCAAAAAAGCAAAATGAAATAAGGTGATGAGGGAAAAGCTTAAAATCTATTGTTGGTGGGGGGAAATGGGAAAGTACCTGAAAATGTCTGTAGGAGATGAACTGAACTTTCAAACAGAAACATCCTGTCATATCTGTAATAACTCCTTCGAAGATTTCGGTAATAAAAATAAAGTCAAAGTACAAGATCACTGTAATGTAACAGGTGCTTTCGTGGAGCTGCTTATAACAAATGTAATTTAAACTACAAATTAACAGATAAAATACCAGTAATATTAGGGTAGGCTAAATCAGTAAGTTCTTAGTGGGACGAGTGGTTTCCGAGGCCAAATTCAACGCTAAATCCAAAAATGAACGTATTTTTGTCCTTCATGTATGCTTTCGGACAGAAAAATGCATTTTTTTAAAAATGGCGACCGGAAATGACCAGAAAACCAACAAAATAAACCCTCGAGTGAACATGGCCACTTCCGATATATCTACTCATATGTTTTTTCATGAAAACAATCCAATTTTGTAGGTATTTTGGTCGTATCTCCCTCTGCTGATGCGTTGTGGGCAAAACTTTATTTTTCCAAATGCAGAGGGAAAAAAGTATTTTTTTGTAAAATAACCGGAAAAGTGACTTGTATCATTCGCACATTAGTGCCTACGTGACTTCTCACACGCGTAAGAGTCAACAAAAGCCATTGTCGTTATCCTCTGCCTGCAAAGTAGAATTTCATTTTCATTGCCATGGATGACTATACATCAACCACAACGATGAGGAGTGATGTAATTGGTCCTGAACTAAATGGTTTGATTTACAAAGAGCTGGGTGAATTTCTCGTGAAATCGAAGTTACAAGCTGGTGCTCATTTGATCGGACGTATGTTATTTTTGTGTGCAGTTCGAACGGGCAAGAAAACAGTTTCACAGAATGAAGCAAGTAGAATTGTTACCAAAGAACTGTGTGATGACTGAATATCAAAAAATATCTATCCAATAAACAAGAAAGTAGTGACAAAGAAAGTAAAGGGTGACTACGTTTTTTTCAATACAATGATTAAACAACAGCAGAACATTAACTTCAAAAAGACAACCTCATGGCGCGAAAAAGCTGCCAGCTTCAATAGACGAATGACAAGCATCGCGTACGATATAAGAACAAGTGATTCTGGGTATCAGAGAAAAATGGAGGATATACATGGAGTGAAAATGAACGCGACGGACGAAAGGTTTTATGCTGACAATTGTAAAGGTGCATTTGTTGCCACCTGTAACTTGTCTACTGTTTCCAAGAAATGGATGAAAAAGACTAAACGTATTTCCAAACGAGAACAATCAGATGGGAAAAAACGTAAAGAGATGTCGGAAGCAGTGAAAAATGAGATTATATCACGAAGGCTTCAATATGATGAAGCAGTAAAGGATACTAGTAGAAGTGATAGTGTTGACAATCCTCATTTTATCAGTTTATCTGATGTCTGTCAAGTGCATGACAAACCTACCACCCGCTCAAAACCTCCAGCAGCTACTGTATCTTTACCACGATCCGATTTCCCACAGATTCCCGTTCGGACGAGCCGCAAATGTTTAGATGAACGAATCGTTCGGTGCACTATACAGTGTTTAGCTGATCATCAAGTAAGTCGAGGCGATATCGCAGGTATTATAGTGAAAACTGCTAATATAATTTTTGGACAACACTGGATTCTTCATTCGCTTTTGAAATATAATACTCCTGGAAATGAATAATTAGCTACACATGATGATGATTCCACAAGCAGTGAAGAATCATCGCCTATGACTGTGAAACGTCGACGTTCAGCGGCTGATCTCAGTAATGTTTTCCCTTCCGCCATAATCAAAGACAAATATTTACAGGATGCCTCTTTTCTGAATCTCCAGACGGCAGCGCAATACATCATAGAGAAGAATGAGGATGACATTGTGACGGTCGGTTTGGATGACACCACCAAAGTCGCTGGTCATTGATTATATGATGTAAAAGCTGATCATATTACAGTTTCTGGACCTGATAAACAATGGAAGACGACTCTGACAACGGGCTATCTCGAAAATGTGAGCCATGGTGGTGCCGAAGGAGCTGCTGCTTATGAATTCAAACTGAAGAGTTTAGCAGTTCTGGCTGAAACTACAGTGGAGAACATAAAATCCTCTATTGATTTTTGGATGCCTGATCGTGCTAGAGACTGCACTACACTGTTGAAAAACCTTGGTGTAGAAGACGAGAAGGTGTTGAAATGCTATGCCCATATAATCCTTGCCATAGATTATTCCATTGATAAAGTATTTCGAAATACCGAACAAAAAATCGGACTGCACAAATTGTTGGACATTTCAGCTGGCCAGAAAGCCTTCCTGTCATCGTCAACCTCCATCTACACTCTGGGCCAAATAGCTATAGCGAAGTTACTGTCTCCTAGTCATGCCAGTCACTCCGTATCATTGTACAATGAATACAAGAACTGGTTGCAGCTGCAGCAGATTGACACACTGAATTCAGGGGATTTATAAGCAATCGATTCGGACACATAGCGAAAATCGCCAAAGAATTCATTGCACGGCGCCAATCCATCCTAGACTTCTTCGAGGAAATCGTTGATAAAAACTCGAACCAACTGATTTTAGCAGCCTCAACGTATATTCAGAACGACTAATTCACTCTTTGCTCGGAAATCTATTCTAACATAGGAGACTGGATCATATTCCCGTTCACGAGATTGCTTGGGATGGATGAGAAACAGTCAATGAAACAAGAAAGCACTGTTGATCAGAGACAGAACTGGATTAGTGTGAGAGAGTTCTTCGCCTAGAAAAAAACCTGAAATGGGAGATATCAAGGACATATCTGAGGAAGTTCGACGTGTCAGGAAAACAGAAGCAGATTTTCTGGCTACTGTGAAACAGTCTCGAAAGCTGGGTTTACTGAAGAGAGCCGAGTTGAAGAAGAAAAAACATACCAAAACATTGGACATGCTCGAAAAATGCAAAGTACACGGCGGACGTATCACACCGAACAATATTACACTAGTGGAAACTCTCTAGGAAAGGGAATTGCTCCTTGAAATTTCCTATCCCAAGCTGACGATAGCTTCTGATATTCGACAACGGCGGCGTGTGAAGCTGGTTGGAAAATACAAAATGGAAAAATTCACTGTAGAAGAACTGAAACATTCAATAAAAAATGCATTGAAACCCGAAAGCGAACTCTCGTATGATATGGACACGCTCCTAAAACCAGTTCTCACCTAGGTATAATGTGGAATCGTCAAGTACGAGGGATATGGTCATTCCTGTTGTAAAAATTATTCAACGACCTTTAGAAACCTTGAGAGGACGCATTAGAAGCTCCGAAAATAATTACTACCTCAAAAAATAGTGATTTTTGGCGGCCAGTTTTAAAAATGGCGACTTTTCTGACCGAAATAATGCTCCAATGTAAATTTTCTCACCGGATTTGATCTCTACGGAAAAAATGGCCTATGAAAACACTCCTCTTTTATTCGTTTTGGGAAAAAGTTACTTATTTACCCTATCCTAGTAATATGTCATTACTTAAGAGGATTTGATTCGCATCTTATAATGCAGGTAATCGGAAAAAATACAGACTTCGTAAATATAATTCCAAATATCTATTAAAAATATATAGCTTTTATAGTTGGGAAACAGCTGGTTTTCATTGACAATTTTCAATTTATGAATGCTAGTCTAGAGGAATTAGTAAGCAATGTACCTTTTGTAAAACATACGAAAAACGAATTCAGAAAGTTGTATAAGCCAGGAGGTATAAGCTTTATAAATCATAGATATGCAAAAGCTAACAATAAACATTTTAAAAACTATGACAAAGCGCTACCAGATTCCCATATAATCTATTTAGATGCTAATAACCTGTACGGTTGGGCGATGAGTCAAAAGCTACCAACTGGCAACTTTAAATGGATAGATCCTTCTTAATTTGAAAGCTTGGAGAGTATGATAAAAACAGATGTAAGCGTTTACTAGTAGAGTGTGATATAGAATATCCAATAGAACTAAAAACATGACACATAGCAAGATTATCCAGAAAACATTAAAATCCCAGAAGACATATTAAGCGACTATTGTAAAAACTTAAAAGAAAAATATTGGAAAACTGGAGGAACATCTTGGAAAAATATATATATATGTATATCATTTAAAACAGAACGCAGAGAGGTGGCTAAAAATAACTTTAAAAAAATTTCTACAAATTGATGGATAACTCAGTGTTTGGAAAAACAGTAGAAAATTTAAGAAAAAGAATAAGCATAAAATTGATTACAAACCCTAAAATATTAGAGTGCTATGTGAGTAGGCCAACATATAAAGGGTGTAAAATTTTCAATGAAAATTTAGTTGCTTTTCTCAAAATAAAAGCAAGGCTACTCCTTAATACTCCATGTTATGTGAGATTAAGCATATTGGAATTAAGTAAGACATTGATATTTGATTTTCACTAAAATTTTATAAAAAATAATGGTGTGAAAGATAAGTTATTATTTAACGATATTGATAGTGTCATATATCATATAGAAACTAAAAACGTCTATAAAGACCTGTTAAAAAAACAAGCCATACTTTGAAAATTCAGATTATCATCCTGATTCTAAAATATTATTCAATAAAAAATAAAATAAAATAAAATAATATAAAATAAATATAATCAGATGTACGAGTAAGAAAAACTCTAACTTTACAGTACTCAGAGTTTCATGTCTTTCACAATGCTCACTGCGCATGCGTAGTTTGAGCACTCTGGCAGGATCCCACAATAACTCTTTAACCTGTGTTTGCTCCGGCAACATGGCCAGAGGGTTATGTGTCAGAAGCTCTGTGCTGCACTGATGAGCCCACAGTACTGTCTGCAGATTGAGTATACATATATGTGTGTGTTGTGGATTGTTCATGTATTGTTTGTCCCATTATTGTCATTTTATCAACCAGTTCCACCTTTGGGTAAAGTTTTCTGAGTGTTTCACTCTAATACTACACACACACACACACATATAATCAGATGTACGAGTAAGAAAAACTATTTTTGCAGTACTCAGAGTTTCATGTCTTTCACAATCTTGAGCTGTATACAAATAATCAGTTGTAAACATTTTTCTACAAAGATGTTATACAAATAATTGTGTAATCTGACCTTTTGAAAAGTGACTATTGATAACAAAAGAATCATTGAGGGTGCAACTACAAAACAGATATGAAACGAAATGAAATGAAAGACATGGAACTCTGAGTATTTTAAAGTTAGAGTTTTTCTTACTCCTACAATCGTTTATATGATAGCTCATACGTTTTCAGATCCGGAGGACTACAAGGAACGCGGAAAGTGGCGCAGACTGTGTCGAGCGGCCGACCCGTCTTAGTGATGGAACAAGACCGCAAGAAGAAGAAGAAGAAGAGATACGTTTTAATGTGGCACAGCACTGTTGCTAATGACATTTAATATTCTTTTGTTAATATTAAAAAATATATATAATAATGTATAATAATAATAATAAATAACAATAAATAATGATAAATAATGTAAATAATGATAAATAATAAATTTTATATAATAATATATAAAAATATATAATAAAAAATAATATTTTAATACTAATAAGAAAGTTATAATTAAATTTAAAGATGAACTCTGTGGAGCCCCAATATCTGAGTTTGTGGTACTAGGACCAAAGGTGAATTCAATTCAAATATCTAATAAAGAACTTAAGAGATGTAAAGGAATTATTTAAAAAATGTAGTAAAAGCTAATATATTACATGAGCGCTATAAAAACACTATATTTGATACTTTAGAGATATATAATCAAATTACAAGTATTAAATCACAAGATCATAATGTTAACAACATCTCTGTTAATAAGATATCACCATCATGTTATTATGATAAAAAATATATCCTAAGTAATGAAATCACATCTGTTCCTTGTGGACATTATTCTCTTGATCATCTTTCTCCTTAGATTCACTGTGATTTATATCATATTTTTCTACTATGCTAGTTAATATGGGGTTTTTGGGAGTTCCGAGTGAAATACCTGTATACTTTCTCTTATAATTTTCTAAGTCATCGTGATACATTTTTATTGCATTTTTAATATTGGGAAACCGATCACCAAAAGTTGGAATTTTCTTTAATTGCTCTAGTCAAAATTTCATTCTTGTTATTTTTTGGCTTTCTAACTTGTCAAGTCTTTTTACTTGTGACTTATTTAGTAAAAGATAAGTGTCTAATTGTCCTTTACAATATTTTTGTTTAGTGAGTTTGAGGATCACATTTGGCAACGATTCTTCTACAACCCTCTCTATTTTTGATATTGACAAATACTAAAAAAACCTGATGTCAGTTCATAGTCAGCATTAGCTGTTCGGGACATCTTCGTTTATATTAAATAATATATTTTTAAAATAATTTTATATTGCTACGATATTCAGCTCAACCATGCATTAGACTGTAGGCCTAGTAGTAAATGTAAAGCCGGTTTTGGGATAGTTTACAAATCAATAAGCCCCGTTATCTACTTTTTCGGAGAAAAGCGAACGTAGTGAGATTTTCGGAGGAAAAATCAATAATGGGGCTTATTGACTTGTAAAATGGCCCAGAACCGGCTTTACGTATAGTACTAAGAGTTCTGGAATAGGATCTGGGATGAGGAAAAGCTATTTAACAAAGAAGCAAACTGGATCGAATGGGGGGAAGAACGAGTGAGTGAAGTTGAAGAATCGACATCGACAAAATCCGGAAATTTTGGTTATATTCACTAGTATCTTTACACGAAAAATTAGCATAATCTTACAAACCTGACAATACACCGGAATGGCAGACTGAAGATTTAACTTATCCCTTACCTAAATCTGATGACACTGCAAACCCTAAAAATTATCGCCTTATCACTTGCCTTACAACTATTTACAAGCTATTAATCTCAATCATTACGGAAATGTACAACTTTTTAGAAATAAATTTCATTCTACCACAAGAGCAACAAGGGTGTTTAAGGAACTAATACGGATACAAGGGCCAACAATCGTTCAACCGAATGCTACTCAAGAATTGTAGAAAAGGAAAAAGAAGTCTTAGTATTGTTTGGATTGACTACCACAAAGCCTTTAATAGTGTTCCACACGACTGGATCTCAAAAATCTATAGCATTTATAAAATTTCTCCTGATATCTCAAACTTTCTCAGACAGAGTATGGAGAAATGGAAAACTCCTTAGTACTTAATACTTTCATCCTCTTATCTGACATGTTTGATCTTTGTCTTCAGGAATCATTGTTTAGCTCATCATTACATATTCTTAGTACACAGTGCATTCCTTTTGTCAATAAACACTTACTTGGCGAAACAACTTTACATTTAATATCCATATCTGATCATTCACCCAATCTTGTATTGCTTCCGCACTTTAATCTATCCAATTTGCTCTCTTTCTTGCATGTAACCATGACATACGTTTTCTAACAATTTACTTTCAACCCAATAAAATGGGAGGAAGAACGAGTGAGTGAAGTTGAAGAATCGACATCGACAAAATCCCGAAAATTCTTGCATGTAACCATGACATGCGTTTTCCAATAATTTACTTTCAACCCAATATTTACTCTTCCCTTTGGTTCCATGTCTATCAGCCTCTTTTGGATTCACTCGTTATGAGTAACCATCGCCATGTTATCTTCTTACCGAATACACAAGGCATGGCACAGCAGAAAGATGGCCGCAGGAACACTTTTATTTAGTTGTCAGGTAAGCATGAATGGATTTGGTTGGTGACACGTCAAAACCCTTCGGAGGAATGTCTAAATAAAATCCAATAAATATTGGATTTTAGCGCAATGTCGACAAACGACGGAAGGCGTATTTGATGATGATGATATTACTGATATTACTGGGAGCATCTGCACTGCACACGTTAAAGAAATCTGGTGATAAAATGCACCTGTGCCAAATAGATTCCTGTATGTCTGCTCATTCGCCAAATTCATCACAACTCCTGATGGCAGCTTTCTGGGTATATTTCAAATTCTTTTATACCCAAAGATCTTTACTATTTATTTCCAGATTCTCTAGCATCTTTATTAACTTGTTATATGTTACATAATCAATGCCTTCACACGGTCGATGTAAAACATATACCAGTTCTTTTGTTTTTGCTATTATTATTTTTAGACAGTAAAATAAGTTCTCTGTCGCCTTTCCAAGTCTATATCCAAACTGTTCATCGTCTGAGCCCCAATGGCTGTGGGAAAATGACGTTAATCTAAATCAAAGGAGAAGAAAGCAAAAAAATAAATGATTAGTTGTAAAGTTATTGCAGTAACAAGGTTTTTATAATAATATTAGGCTCAATAGGAACAATAACAAAGCAATAGAAAAAATGGGAGACATCATAACAATGACACTGGTTACTTGGTTGCAGAAAACCTTTTGGACCAATACTCTATCAGCTTTCTAAGAAAACTTCAAGGAATTAAGGTAATTGTATTAATGCTAAAACCTGAGAAAACTCCAACACAGACATTATGTCAACCACGAAATACACACATACATAATACAACAAATAAAAATAAAAAGTAAAAATAATTTTGTTAAACGTCGTCTATCGTAATTTAAAAATTTTAGTATAGTTTTGCACCGTATTTACCTAACTACAGAATACAGTCATTTACAAGAAGAAAAGTAGTACGGGTAAAGCCTAATCTTTGAGTATGGTATAAATGAAATACGGACACATGATACCAGTCACTGTAATTTTTGTTAGAATTCTTTCATAATCAAGATTTAAATTGTTAAAATATTTTTTGAACTTCCCATATCATTTATTTATTTATATATATATATATATATTTATATATTTATTTATATATATATATATTTATTTATATATTTATCTATTTATTTATGTGTATATTTATTTATTTATTTATATATATATTTATTTATACATTTATCTATTTATTTATTTATATATATATTTATTTATTTATTTATAGAATATTTAAACAGCGTTTACACTTCAGAAAATCAAATTCGCATTCCTTCTGTCCAACAACAGCTTAATAGAAGGAGAGAATATTAGTGAGCTATAGTACGACATTGTGTTCAGCATTGAGTTATGTTACCATATGTATCTTTGTAGCTTGGCAACAGCCAATCATTTGTTAATGATGTAGTGCCTTGTGGGCTTCTCCATGCTATAACGGCAAGAATTTCTTTAAAATCAACACTTTTATTTTTTGAAAGCTAATATTGCGTTTCTTCTTTTCTAAAAGGGAACTTAGAAACAAATTGTTGGCTCCTGGATAAAGGTTGATCCAACTTTGAGTATAACGTGGAACGATTGTCATGTGGCAGCTTAAACCAGGCATCTTCGAGAACGTAGCAAGTAAAAAGCCTTTTTAACCTGCTGTACATGTTATTTTGGTCATATATCTAGAAGAGATGGTTCCAACTTGGAGAAATTAATCATGCAAGGAAAGGTTGAAGGGAGTAGGAGACGAGGAAGACCACCGAGAAGATGGATAGATGGGGTGAAGTCAATAATGAATATGAACTGGCAAGAACTTAACAACGCATGTCAGGATCGCGAAAAGTGGCGAAAACTGGTCAGAGAGGTCACTAAAGGTCGATAACGATCTACAGACTACGACGACGACGACNAATTATGTTATTTTGGTCATATATCTAGAAGAGATGGTTCCAACGTGGAGAAATTAATCATGCAAGGAAAGGTTGAAGGGAGTAGGAGACGAGGAAGACCACCGAGAAGATGGATAGATGGGGTGAAGTCAATAATGAATATGAACTGGCAAGAACTTAACAACGCATGTCAGGATCGCGAAAAGTGGCGAAAACTGGTCAGAGAGGTCACTAAAGGTCGATAACGATCTACAGACTACGACGACGACGACATGCAAACCGTAGTGATCTTTTATATGCAGTAGAGGAATCTCTTTCTTACTTATTGCTTCATCCTGCACCTTCATTATTTCACCCTTTACTAAGTGTTCGTGTTAAATTGAGACTCTTTTCTCACATACACAAAACTTTCTCTAAGTTTCACGAGAGAAACTCTTGTCCTTTTCATGGCCAGATTTGTAAATTTGAAATGAAATTTATAAATTTGAATTAGAAATTTAGCTTACGTAACATTTTCTGACACACGTTCAACAGCACTAAGTTTTCGCTATATTTTGTCAGTTCTTGATCAACTATTCTAGTAGTATATTAAAACACATGTTTAACAGCAGAGGTTACTAACTTTTTCTTGTTATACCCCTCACTTCACTTTAACAAGTTTTGTAATGAAGTCACCAGGTTCTACAGAGACAGAAAGGTCCATTATACCTATTGGCAGTGAAACTACTTCTGCCGATTGATAGGTTTATGCTTCACATAAATCGATTAGTGCTAAATCTTCACTTTTTTCCCTTTATCCTAGCTTGATTTACAATGTAAGATAACGGCAGCTGTTTCCAATAGCCTCTACCAGAAATCCTATTTTTTGACAAAGTGATTGGAGGATAATAAGTTGCAAATGTGCTTTCTCATCAATACCTCGAACAGAGCCTGTCCAAAACAAAGTTAAGAAAGGAAAAGCGGCAAGTAACTTTATCCTTTAAAAACCAAGCGACTATAGAAAGAATAGGAGGCAGACAATCCGCTTAACATCAATGACGCAGAGAAAGAATTGAGACAGCCTTATAAATACTTCAGGCTCACTTTTCACTGGAGTTGTTTCTAACTGCTTCCATGACGTGCCGAAATGAAAACCGAAAGGGCGTCCATATCTCGAAAACCAGGGTCGAGCAAGATCATCATTGCAAGGCTAGATGGATTTTTGGTAAAGACCCCATTTTTTCAAATCTATGCGTCAAAGGAGGGTCAGGAACAGAGCACGGCAAAGGAGTTCTATTGCCAAATTCAAAGTACCATTGATGAGTTACTTAGACAAAATGTGAAGATTGTCATAATGGACCAAAATTAGAAGGTTGGTGCTAACCGTTCCGGACTAGCCAACACTGTAGGAGCAACTAACTCTCCAGAAAGTACCAATGACTCTGGAAATTGAGTAAGGAAGTTCTGCAAGGAGAATGACTTTCCTATTGATACCAGCTTCTTCAATCATAAGAACATTCATAAATTAAACTTGAGCTATCCGGCTAGAAATACCCTAATTGAAATTGACTACATTTGCATTAGTAGAAGTTTATTCCTCCAAAATATTTGATACTTCAGAGGAGTGGAGGTGTTTTCCGATCATTACCTGCTGGGAAGGAAGATTAGGCTGAGGCTGAAGAGAATGAAGAGGGCTGAAAGAAGGCAAGGATTAAGAGTGGAAAGCCTGCTTAACCCTTAAATCTCAGAGAAACTCTAGGACCAGGCATTAAAACGCTTGGCTCTCTTTTAAACGGGCATGAGCACAGAAGAGAAATGGACCAATCTTGAGAAAGCTCTATCTTAAAAGGCCAGCAGTGTTGTGGGATTCAAAGGGACAATAAAAATAATAACAGTGGGCAACTGAGAATAAATGAAAACTGATTGACGAGGGTCGCAGTTTCAAACGCTGTAAAGATCAAGCTAAAACAAGAGCAATAAAAAACAGGGCATAATTCCTGCAAAGGGATTGAATTTTTTTGTGTTCACTTAGCTTGACTGACGGGACTCTTTTACTTGTGCTCCGAGGTTTTTTATAATGGTTCCGGTTGATTATTTTAAACGTTGTTACCCTTAATTGTATTAAGAGTATGTTTACACTGACTTAAACTTATTTTTACATTTACGAGCTATATTTCAGCTTGATAACTGTCACGGAGTAAGACGGATAGCAATCATCATATTTTAAATGTTTTTATCGATCAGGGACACAGACAAGCTTGTTGATGGTAACACTAGATTCATACGTTTGCTACAACAGTATGTTAAAAGTGTTTGGGTTGCTATCGAATTAACAGGAACAATAAGCTGAAGTAATAAATTTTAGGTCTTCAAGAGATGAAGTAGTATACAGTGATTCCTTTTTAATTAGCAACTCTTTAATAATGTGATTTTTTTTTGGTACTCGTTTGGTTATTATTACCTAGAAATATTCCAAGGATAAATTAAGGTCTCATTTGACAAAAACTAGCTCTTAAATCTAAAGTAGCATCAGAAGTCAGAAACAGTATCATCGAGGTTCCTAAAAAAATTAAGGGGGAAGGATGTGAAAATTGAAGAGATTGACTCTCAAGAAGCTATGCTTTAAAAATATCTTACCATTCTGAAGCATGCATACGGAAGAATATATGACAATCATGAACAGAATAGCCGTAGGTTGTGCTTTCTTATGGATTTAGTGCATTACAAGGGCATATGTGTGCATGGAATGCCTTGAAAAGCATTCCATGCACACAATTGAAAGGGAATATTCCATTTATTGTTTATATCAGTGTCGATTGTATGAAAGATGACAGCTCCAGGGTGTTTCAAATTCTACGATTGCAACAATATTCTATTGGTACAATCGAATAAATGATTTACTTGTCGAGTAGTCAAAACAGCTCAATATCAGAAGGGTTCGGGTCGTTAAGGTTGCCTGCTCTTCAAATATCATGTGCTTTGGCCCTTTTTTGCAAAGGTTACAAGGGTTATCTGGAGGGTTAATAGACATGAATTATGAAGAAAATAAGTTTCCCCTGTCGGGAAAAAGACAAACAAAACAATATGAAATGAACAAAATAGAAAAAAAGCTGCTGAAGCCCTTTAAAAATTAATATAATTAACTACATAAGTAGAAACATGCTGTCACTAATGACCTTAGAGAATTAATTAATTCAAGTAGGCTTATATATGTTGAATGTAAGCAATAGTATTTCCACCTTTGGGGTATTTGTTTTTCAGCCAAGCATATAAATCGTCATAAGAATTTACTGGTTCAAGTTCTTATTAGAGCATTTCATATGTTTTATTCTTAGCATTTTTTTACCCGTCTTTTTATGTTTTCATATTATATTTTATGTTCAGAGATGATATGAGGAAATTCATAGTTGTTTATTTTGATGAAGTAATTAAGATTTTTATGCTTAAATGGGAATAAATATTGACCACTATAGGACGTGCCTTGGTATGTTGAGCTTCATTTTTTCCATAATAATTAAGAAATTTGTTGTTTGTATAGTGATATAACTTTTTCTTCTTCTGTAGCTGTCCCAATTTTTATGTGGGGTTACTTACTCTCTCCTATTCTTTTCTTTCTCCTACGTGGTGTTCATAGAGGTTCTTTTCCTGCAAATCTTCCTTTAGTCTGTCTTTCCATCTAAATTTAGGTCACCCTCTTCTTATTTGTTCTGAAATTTCCATTGGCATCACTCTTCTTCCAACATATGCCTCCTTTCTTCTCATGACATGACCATACCAATTCGGTTTACTTTCTTGCATCTTTGATCTTATTTCAGCTACCTTCACTTTTCTTCGCATTATCTCACTCCTGATTTTATCTCTTCTCGTGACTCCATACATTCAGCATTACATCCTCATCCCTGAAACATTCATCTTCTTCTCCTGTGTCTTCTTCACTGCCCAGGTTTCACTGCTGTATAGCATTGCTGGGCGCACAGTTGTTTTGTACATCTTTCCTCTCAGCCTGGCCTTCATTTTGTTGTCGCAAAGCACATCTGGCAGCTTTCTTCAGGAGTTCCATCCGCATTGGATCCAATGGTTTATCTCCATGTCAAGCTCGCCATCTTCACTCACATGCGTTCACAGATACTTAAATGCTGGAATTTTCTTGATAATTTCCTCATCCACCCTCATGTTGCCAAGGTCTTCGAAGTTGTTAAACTGAAGATATTCGTTTTACTTGTCTTAAAACCTTTCTCTTCTAGGGTTCTCTTCCATCTTGATAGTCGCATTCAAATTTCTGCTTTTGTCTCACAAACTAATACCATATCATCGGCAAATAGCATGGCCCACGAGGCATTACTCCGAATACCTTTGCTAATGACATCCATTATGAAATCAAAGAGATAAGGGCCAAGAGCAGAGCCTTATTCAGAGCGACTAGGATCGTAAACCCATCTAAGATACCAACACAGTTGTTAACACATGAGGTAACTCTATCATACATATCTTGAACCAGGCTCTCATACTTTTGACTTACTCCTTTTTTCTCATGCATCGCCCAACTTCCGACCTCAAAACTCGTTCACATGCTTTTTTGAGGTCTATAAATGCAACATATAGTCCTTTTAATTTCTCACGATACTTCTCCATCACTTGTTTCAGTGCGAAAATCGGGTCAGATATATGCCGTCCTTTAATGAACTTAAATTGGTTTTCAGAAACTTCGGCCTAACTCCCAATCCTTCCTGCTATCATCCCTTCCCAGAGCTTCATAGTATGTGATAAGAGTTTGATGCCCCTGTAGTTGAAACATTGCTGTATATCGCCCTTATCTTTGTACAAGGGTATTATAGAGCTCTTTCTCCGTTTACATGGCATTTTCTACTGGAAGATATTTCTCATCATATCCCAGATTATGTCTCTACCAGCATTACCAAAACATTTCCAAACTTCGATTGGGATGTTATCTGGCCCTACTACTTTTTTCAACTTTATTTCCTTTAATCCTTTCACTACTTCAATAGGACTTATGTTCTGTGTTTGCCTTTCATTTGGTATTCCTTCATCATCAGGTAGCCTCAACTGTTCTTCTTTTAGAAGGCCCTTAAAATAAACTTCGATCTCCTCTTGATATGCTATAATTGCACAATACATTCCCATTTTCATCTTTCATATGTCTTATATGTTTCTGGTCTTTAGTTTTTCTGTCTATTGACTTTTCAATTCAATAGATCCTCTTCTGCCTTTCTACTTTTTCTAGCTTTTCATACATTACTTCTCTCATTTCTGTTCTAACAATGGCCACCACTTTCTTTGCAGCATTGCTTTCCGCTTTGAGTCTTTCTTTATTGATCTTATTTCTTTCTTTGTAAAACTCCTTTTCAGCCTGTTTCTTCTCCTTAATAACTTCTGCCACTTCTTCATTCCATCACCATGTCTCTGTCATCAGGAGGGCCTTTGCCCGATGTCTTTCTAAATGCTTCTTTTCCTATTCTTAAGATCACTTGTGAGTTGTACTGCCAACATTCTTCTACCTCATCTTCTAAGTCTGTATCAGTTAATTCTCTCTGACAGAAGATGCAGGTCTCTCAGTTCTGCATCCTTCATTTGCTTCGCTTGCTTTGTTCCCCTTCCATCTCGTTTTTTTGAACACATAAAATGTCCAGCTTTCTTCTTTTCATCATGTTTGCAAGTTTCCTTGCTTTTCCAGTCATAGATCCAAGATCCAGAGTTCCAGTCTTTATATCAGATTTCTTGAGTTTCCTCTATCTATCATATGTTTTGGCCAAGCGTAAAATTCGCAGCACCCTCTATCTATTTAAGGGATGCACGGGACATATCGTCTGGGGCTTCTTCCATAGTGTTTTGGTTTAGAGCTAGGGTATTTACGTCGCGGATGCCCTTCCTGTCCGGCAACACTCTGCATTTTCCCGGGCTTGTGACTGTTACTCAGGTAGGCTGGCTTTGCCCCCATTCCAGAATGCTTGCATTTACGAAGGGAAATAAAAAAACTGCCGTAAAGGCCCAAAGTTCTTTCTGCAGGGTGTTTTTTTGAGACACCACCTCTAGCTAGCTGGCTGTTGAGTGTAAAGATTTCATCTTACCTTTGATAGGTCTTGCTTTTGTTCCTACTGGGTTGCTAGCCACCCTCCTCACAAGATTTGGAATCTGGTGGGGGAGCCAGTTTAGTCTCCGACCACTCGAGCATGCAACAGGTTGTATTGGGTTTTATGTTACCAGTAGCAGGCCTAACGTGACCCGAGAACAATGACGTAACTAAGATAACTACATTATTGAATAAACTGCACATAGGCGTAAACTGCTAGTGAAATACTTTATCTGCCGTATGTCTTTCATATTCTATTTCAGTCAGGTGATATTGAAATCAACCTTGGTCCTGCAAGCAATGCAAAGAAAGCACTAGTAGCCAATGGAATTTAAACAGCCTCTGGGTCTTTCTATCTGTCTGTCTGTCTGTCTGTCTGTCTGTTTTTCTCTCTCCCTCTTAACAATTCTCGCTCCACTAAATTTTATTCTTTGTCTGCCCCTGCTTCGTTTCCCGTTAGTCTTGTCTGCCACACTAAGATGTTCTACTTCTTCCTTTCGCATTTTATGTCCTAAAAATTAGTACTGTCATTTTCAGATGGTTACCAGGAGAAAACGTTTTGCTCCTGCTCTCTCAAACAATTCCTGATTTGTTAGTCTTTCTGTCCACGATATCCTCATTATTTGTCCTGTGAAGTTTAAAAAGTTGTAATAGTTGTTTTTCCAAGAAAAACAGTTTGTAATGATTTACCATAAATTTTGTTTAACAACACTCCCATGTCATGCCAGCAAACTCAATAGCAAGTGTCAATTATTTTGCATAGTAAATTAGCCTTTCTTAGTTATTCTTACAGATATCGAAAGAGATGGCATGTCATGGCAGCCAACGTCCGTCAGGATACGGCACCTTGAGAGACATAGACAGAGAGAGAGAGAGAGAGAGAGAGAGAGAGGGAAGGAGAGAGGGAGAGAGAGAGGGGGGGAGAGAGGGAGGGAAAGAGTGTGTGTGTGTGTGAGAGAGAGAGAGAAGGAGAGAGAGAGAGAAAGAAAGGGAGAGAGAGAGAGAGAGAGGGAGAGAGAGAGAGAGAGAGAGAGAGAGAAAAAGAGAGAGAGAGAGAGAGAGAGAGAGAGAGAGAGAGAGAGAGAGAGAGAGAGAGAGAGAGAGAGAGAGATCCTTGGGAGAGAATTTTTAAAGTTGACAAAAGAATAGGTTTAAAACACCAACTTCAGCAGTATATCGCACGTGATTCACTTGAATACACTTATAAAGCGTTTTTTGGTCTTTTCTCAATTAAGTGTAGATATACGACAATCCTGGCAATGACCATTTTTTACAGGAGTTGGAATCATTTGATTACAGTGCAGCCATAGCAATCACCGGTTGTTTTCGGGGAAGCTCCCAAGAGTTGCATAACCAACTTGAGTTTGAAAACTTGTATGATAGAAGGTTGTTCAGAAAATTAGTGTTTTTTTGTAAAAGTAGTAAATGACATTCCTCCTACTTACTTGAAGAATTTTACTCCTCGTAGCGATATTGACTTTCTATATAATATGAGAAAACAACGACTGCTGTTTGCTCTTGTTTCAAGTATTAAATGTTTTCAAAATACTTTCTTTACATATTGTGTATCAGCATGCAATAAGTTAAATCCAGCTTTAATTAACTTGCCGACTTTTTCCTATTCAAAAAAAGCACTTCTAAAATTTGTCCGATCTTTACCATCCTCATTATACGGAATTTACACCCCAATTGGTATTAAATTATTGAACAGATTAATGGTTGTTTTTAATCGTCTTAACAAACATACTTTTCACCATGGTTTTTCTAATATATATGACGGGGGTTTTTTTATCGTTCAAATGCAATTGAAACATTACCTTTTGCAATGCCCAGATTTCTCCCTTAGCTGAGCTAATATATTTGAATGCCTCTATCAAAAGGGTTTGTCACATTTATCTTATAGCACTTTTACTTAACAAGACTTGTGTTTTATATGTTACTTTTACCCTAAGTATTGAATTGAATCGGATTATTATTTCCAATGTTATAAATTTTTTTATACTCTCCAAAATATATTATACTAATAAAACTCCTTATTCTCTCCAAAAGATTTGATGGTTTAATTAACAGGTAACTTGATCATTTTCCCCATCTATAACGTTTATATGTTTGTAACCAGTTAATATAGAAAAAGGAAAAAAGAAAGAAAGAGATTAACAGAGCAGTAAAGGGAAGCTGTGGAAGGCACAAGTAAGCATGGTTCGAAAAACAGACAAGAAAGGCGCAAGAAGCACCTGATCGCAATGATACAAAAGAAATATTCAAAATCGCCAAACAGCTTTCTAGAAAGAATAATTATGTCAAAGTCCCATTAAAATAAAAAGATGGCCGAGTCCTAGCAATTGAAAATGAACATATAAAAATATGAGCTAAACACTTCAAAAAAGGTATTAAACAAATTAGCCTTCCAACGTCAAGTTGGGTTGGCCGCTCGGCATTTCTTCTTCCACAAGCTTCTATTGCTAGTCCTCCTCAGCGCCAACTATTTTCATATCAATCTGCACTCTGTCTCTCCATCTCAACGTCTGACGCCCTCTACTTCTTTTTCCAACTACCTGCTGATGGTACACTTGCTTCACAATACTTGACTACTCTCTCCTCACTAGGTGTCCAAACCATCGGAGTCTAGCCTCTTTAGCCTTTCTCCCCAAGAACTAATGAAAGTTAAATATGGATCGCCTTTAATACTTTGAGATGGAATGCAGACGTAGTTTTATTTATTACTTTAAACTCTTTTAGCTCAAAATATTTACTTCGCGGTTTAAGCAGTAAAGGCTGTACCATGGCTGAATCGTAATCAACAATTTTTCCTTTAACCTTGCATTGTCTTTTTGGATGAACTCAACTGACATAAAATTTTTCTCTAGAAATACTTAGTACGTGTTGTTTATTTCTATTAATGAGTCTTAAGAACGTCCGATTCGAGCATCTGGCATGACATCGGTACTTAAATTCATAAACAAGCCTACCTAAATTTGTTGCTGACAAATCATTCTTCGCAGATGACGAAACGTTTTCCGTTAATTGAAAATTACTTTGGGTAAAGCAACAAGATACCATTCACAAACTCCCCTGGTAATTCGATTTTCCAATGTTGTGAAAACTAGGCTAATATAGGGTGGTTTCTTGTACATAGGGTGGTTATAGGGGCTTCTATTAATAGGATTTTGGAAGCTGAGTAATTTATACAGAATAATGTCCTCTGATATCTCGTTAAGGTAACCGTTACATAATAGGAGTTGCTTAATTTTATCCATTGCTCTTGACATTTTTTTTTGAGAACAAATGACGACAGCACGACCAACTGACGTTTTTTTGAGGTCAGTTCTACACTGAGTAGAACTGAATGATTCCCATCGTATGAATTTTCAAGCGAAAGTTAGGTTTCGAAACACACTGGTCTTAAAGGATGGGGTTTTTTCCTACTAAGAGACCTATAACTGGTAAACAATCATTCTGTTCTTTTTCAGCAGTAAACACTAAGGATGGATGAATATTGTTGAGATTAATCATGGCTTTGTACTACCTTCTTGATTTTCAAATATAACAAACGTGTCATCAGCGTATCTATTATACATGAAGAGGTCAACATTTTATGTAGACTCAGGTAATTGCTTTGATAATAGCCTATAAAACTTTTAACCAAAGCCCTACCCAGTGGCGAGCCCATGGCTAACCAATTAACTTGTTGGTATATACCATTTTCAAAACTAAGTTTAACTGATTTAATTGCTAGATATGAGCGTGAAAAAGTACATTTCCTTAAATAAGTATTGGTTTCTAATTATTATATGGCCAAAATCGTAGTTTAAGAAGATGATACTTGCTGTCTGGAGAATAGTGGTTTGTGAAGGCAACAAAAGAAAACATATTTGCTAAACAGCTTATTGCGAGAGAAAAAAAACACACACACACAAAGTTCATACAACGAATTATGACGGAGACGAATGCTGAGAAATAACGTAGCAAGTCAGATTTTTTGAGAGTAAAAGAAAGGTAAAAAAGAGTTCCAGTCAAACTGAAGAAAAGATTAACATACGTGACATGTTTCAATGAAGAATTAAATTTCATTTTTTAATTAATTTGCATTGGTGTCCATGTTTGTATTAATATCCATGGTTAATTCTTGTAAAAGAATTTGCATCTCACTATAAAGATCCTACTATAGTGACTTGCTTACTGTGAGCTTTAGTTTTTATATGGTTTATTATACTGGAATATTCCATAACAGCTGGAATGTGAGAAGTAAAACCCTTTACGATAGTGATTTCAATGAAACTATTTCTTATTATTAAGTGAAAACATAAGATCTGATAGATAAGATATGAATAAATTTTTAGAAGTGCTTTGATGGGGAATTGGTCTAAAATTAGAGAGGCCGTCTATGTTCAATGTTTATGTACAAGGAAAATCCAAGCCTTTTTCTGTTCTGAGAGTATAGAACTAAATGCCCAGATGATATGGGTGATTTTAGGAAGTAATGATAACAGGTCGTGAATATTTGCTAGGAGGTGCAGGGTGACCGAGGAGACTTATCCTTACAAGTTATATTGGTGATTTGTAGCTGAGGAATTAAGCGAATTTTAAGTGGAAAGATAGGCTTTTTAAGAGGTTCAATCTAGCTATGTAAAAGTAAAAGTTGGAAAAATAACAGTTGCTGAAAGACGAAATTGGAAGATTGAAGCAATTGTTGCATAAAGGATAGTGTCAACTTGATTTAAAAAATATGTGAACTGACTGGAAGTGTAGACATTGCTTGTAGTCTTACAAAAACACTACTTCATTAGGCATAGTACCTACCTCAAGAAACGTCTAGACTGATACTTCAACTGCATTAGGAGGAAGGAACGCTTGGAACCTTTGGGAATTTGTTGGTACCTGCTTCCAAGTTAACAGTAAACAAAGAGCAAATATGATGTCCATTAATTGGACGAAAAACGAACTAGAAAAGGTTGATAGGAGGACAAGAAAATTAATGACTATGCACAAAAGCTTAAACCCAAAAAGTGACATTGCAAGGTTGCATGTAAAGAGGAAAGAAGGTGGAAGAGGACTGATTAGTGTCGAGAAATGCTTAAGAGCTGAAGAAAATAATTTGGCATGGTACGTTTTAAATAGTAGAGAGGAGATGCTTCAGATGGTTAAAAATCAAGGTCTTTTGAAAACAGAAGAATGTAAGGATCAAGAAGCTTTTAAGAGAGAGGAAAAGATTGAGATGATAAGAGAGTGGAAGGAGAAAATATTTCATGGACAATTCTTAGAAGAGAATGGAGCCGTTGATTGGGATAAGACTTGGGGATGGTTGAGTAAGGTAGACTTAAAAAGTACCACTGAGGCGTTGATTTGTAGTGCTCAGGAACAATCATTGAGAAAGAACTATTTAAAATACCACCTTGAAAAAACAGCAGAGTCACCTTTATGCAGGATGTGTTTCGAGAGGGTTGAGAGTGTCAGCCATGTCGTAAGTGAGTGTTTCAAGTTAGCACAGAAAGAATATAAAAGGCGCCATGATAATATGGCAAGATATGTCCATTGGGCAATGTGTCATACGGCAGGTTTGGAACGGGCCAACGAGTGGTACAACAATGTGACTTACAAGTTTATGACCAGCACTATCCTCGGTCATAAGGTCTACGCCATACTATTTTAGTTCATAGATTGAGGCTCTGGTTTAATTAAGATATTGCCTTACTTTGTCAAATTTATTGTCATAACTAGGAGATGAAATTACTAATTGTTTAAAGAATTCGTCGACAGTATAGTCTTCATCAAGAAATTCAGCCTTTAATAAGGATAGATCTATGTCGTAATTGTCATCAGTTATGGACAAGTGAGCTATGACTTCATAAGCATAAGTAGTCAGATAGCTTCGAACGTAAGTCAGCTTAGCGGACTTAGGTAAATTGCCTCCAGCGTCAACAAAATTCTGGAATTGAATTAGAAAGATTTAAATTTCAGCTTATTCGCCTCTGCACCACTGATAGTATTGCAGGTAAGTTTTGGCTTTACTGGGTTGGCCTGAAGTTTTGACAATGCCGAAGCTAAACTGTCTAAACTGATATTAGATTTTTCATTGACACTAGTTTGGCTTTTATTGGCAAGACATTTGGATGCTATTTTGGTAAGGGCGGTGAGATTGAAGAAATGGTTGTCTGTCTCATTATTCATATCCTGCAGTCTTTCAGGGTCTTCTGTTGTTATATTTGATTCCTCACTAAGTTTACCTATTTCTGTGTTAATTTCGTTAATTTTATCGAAGCATTTCATAATTGTTCCCTTAAGAGTATCATAAACTTCTGTCATTACTTCCCCGTTGTCGGCCTTACTTTGAAGGTTATTTATTGTTGAAGTAATTTGTGCTTTGTAACTTCCTCTGCTTTTTATTAATGAATCTGTTGTCACTTTAAACGTTGCCATTGTTAATGTAATAAAAGTTTATAAACTTTGTAAACAGGATTGTTGAGTGATAATGTCTATGATGCGAACAAATTAGCCAATGAAAATGCACATATAAAATATTGAGATCGTAAATTGTATGGCACGCGAATGTTAATATGAATTTGAATTTCAACTTTTGACAATAAGCAGGATCAAACTTCAGTTTATTGCATGAAAGGCGAGATCAAATCCACTGCAGTATGGTAACTGGTTTCGGTAACAATAAATACCCAATATCACTTTTGCAAAATTTTGCTAATTTTATAACGACACACTTGTAGCAAATCTTACTCCAGCAAATAAAAGAAATCATTAAGCAAAAAAACTCACCTTCAATTTATGTTAACCATAAGTGTTGATCGTCTCTTGCAAAATTGATTTCCCTTTGCGAAGTCTGACAAGTAAGACTCACAAGTAAAAATTTGATATGTATGTACAATGAGTTTTTATTACATAAGAAGCAAATTTCGTGCTGACTTGGCATTCGAGAAGATGAAATATAATCACAATGTCTTTGGGTTTCTTATATAGTTCGAAAACATGAATGCAATTTCCATGCGTATATTCCTGGAAAAGTTGAAGGCGATGATTCGATGAGATAGAAAATACGGCTATACGTAGGCAGTGATATAATTACATTAAAAACGAAGTAGAACATTGGCTGAAGGTGAAGAAAATGCAAATCACAATGCTATACCTGTAGTCGACTACATGTAAAGATCCATTTTGAAGAACTGCAGATAATTGAGGAGAAAATGATGACCAGTGTTACCTGACGTTACAATAAAGGTTCTTGACGTTACAATAATGGTTAATCTAGAAATCGTTTGAATCTTTATACTTCCATGAAAGTGTGAGCCAATGAAAATATAATGGAGGGTAATTATCACTCAAAACGGACGGAAGTTTTCCTTCTTGGGGTCAATAAAAAATATGGAAACTTCCTGTAGAACTAACATAATTAAGAGATACGATGCAGGAGGGTATTTCCGACACAAGAACTAAAGTCGAGAAGTGCAACATTGAACATAATAATAATAATAATAATAATAATAATAATAATAATAATAATAATAATAATAATAATAATAATAACCGTCCTGGGTATTGACATTAAACTGCATCCGGTTGTGGAGTTTCGACGTGGGCGAATGAGGTTACCCTTTGCCAAAACTACCTCCAGGTCACCCTTGGGCAAGGTGTAGCACCTGTTAGCCTACTCCGAGGCCTTGAAATACCGGGTTGACGTCCGGCGGAGTTGAGTCTGTCCCTTTATCCACGTGGACTAGAAATACCAGGTTGCTACTGGCGCGGAATATCCAGCTCTTTTATCAAATGAAAACTAGAAGCAAAAATAAATCATGCCGCATCGCCCGTCGCGCGGATCAACAAGGGGCGCGTGCCTCAGTGAGTGACCAGGCTGAGGATTTCGAA
>RDPX01000123.1:1536015-1572734 GCA_003991215.1 Morbakka virulenta
GAGAAACTTTCTAAGTATAAAGATCTAGAGATTGAGATAGGTAAAATGTGGCATCTGAGGACAAAGACAATACCAGTGATTGTTGGAGCATTGGGTCTTATTAAAAAAGGAACTGACACCTTCCTGAAGCAAATACCGGGTGAACCCTCATTACAGGAAGTGCAAAAAATTGTTTTGAATGGCACTGCCCATCTTCTTAGGAAAGCCCTCTCCATTTAATTGTTGCGAATTGATGTTTGTGGTTTTGTCAGAAAATGATTTTTATTATGTTTTGACCGGTTTGAATGACACCCTTCTTGTGCACCTTAAAAGTTTTTGTTACCCAACTTCCCTCACCCTAGGTCACTGGTAGTGACTCGGTGTTGGATTTTAAAATAGCAATTCTAAAGAATTTTTCAATAATAATAATAATAAATGGTAGAGTGTAAAGGGGACACTTGGGTAGAAAGGACTCTTTAGCTTTGGTTGGCAACCCCTCTAGTGATGGTGTCACGATAAAAATACTAGGGAAGAAAAACTTTGCACAAACCATCCTCTTATGAGTGAAATGCATCAAAATAATAATACAAAATACGTGATGAATGGGGCTGGAGTTTTATATGAAGGGTCCTTGTCCGGCAGGTGGTCCCTGGCACAGCAGCGGGGACCCTGTCGATATCCTACGACTGCCAAAAAGAAATAAAATATGGAACTAACTGTGACTGTTACAGAATGCTACTATCTGAGCAATACTGTTGATGATAATGATAGGCCTATTAGACACAGTATGCATCACATATGACGTGAAAAGGGGATGTTCAAAATAAAAGAGCAGAACCTCTTCTGATCAAGCACGAGTTATAATGAAAAATGGATGTGTTATCCGGTTGAACTTTAAATGATAAAAAGAAGAGTCAAGTTGGAAGAAGATGCTGAGCAAGTCGAGGAGGAAAAGTCTATTTTGATATCTGAATTAGAAGATAGTTTGGTTATGGCTGAAGGAGTTGTAGAAGTTATTCGTGATATGGGTATGGTTGAAGGTAGGTCTGATTTGGGTATTGAATGGGCAGCTGAAAGAACAGAAGAGGAGAAACAAGAGATTCGAGACATCATGTTAATCTGTGAGACAGATAAAAAACTCTTCTTTCCTAGTCTCAAACATGCTGACAGGAGAAAACTAGCAACTATGACTAGCCAGCTTAACCAACTAATCGGAGATATACGAACTGAAAACATCACTCAGGCTAACAGAGTTATTTATGCTACATCTGTCTATATTGCCAAAAAATGGGTTTAAAACCTCTTTCAAGCAGAAAGAAAGACAACAAGAACCCTGGTGGAAGAGAAGGATAGGGCGTTCATTGAATTGAGAAAACATATCAATATTTTGGATAGGAAAAAGAATGGTACTGATATAAAGGAGGCCAAATATGACGTATTAGGGGGGTATCGAGTGGAGGCAAAGGGACTAAATGTGGTCGTTGAAAAACTGAAACAACGTCTTGAAGCTAAAAGCTACGAACTTAAAAGATACGAGCAGAGTACAGAACAGTATAAGCTCAATAGGATGTTTGCACACGATCAAAAAAAGGTTTACCAACGACTTAATGGAAACCAGCAGAGTAAAAATGTTATCCCAGATGCGGAAGAGAGTAAACAGTTTTGGTCAAATATATGGTCCAAAAGGGTTGACCATGAGAGTGGTGCTGAATGGCTCAAAACACTTTGCGAAATCAATGAAAGAAGGAACAGTGGGTTGGATGGTGTGAGGCCAACAGGCAAGTTATCATGAACACCTGGTTTAAAAATCACAATCGTCGCTTATGGACATGGAGAGACCCGGGGAATAGAACTCCCAATAAGATCGACTACATTACAATCAGCAGTCGATTACGTAATGCGGTTTAAAAGCTAAGGCATATCCTAGAGCTGACTGCTGCAGCGACCATAACCAATAGTGTGTGGTATCAAATTCCGACTTGGAAAAGTGAAACATACTGTGCCAAGCACAAAGTTGTAATAGAATCTTTTGAGAGAGAATGTGGAATTGAAAGCTCGATATGCAATGGAAGTGCAAAATCGCTTTGATGCAATACGAACAAAGAGTCTAAAAAATGGTAAGTTCTGAAGGAGGCCTTCCTTGAGAACATTATGCCATCAAATGTGAGAGAACGAAAGAAAGAGTGGATGAAACCTGAAATTTTGCTGTTGTTGAAAGAAAGACAAAACGTTAATCGAAACTCAGATCAATATCGCGAGCTGGATCGAAGTATCAGAAGGGAATGCAGAGAAGCAAAGGAAGAATAGATCAATGATAGGTACACTGAATTTGAGAGAGATAAAATAGCCAACCCTTGCTCTATGCATAAGAAAATAAATAGCTTGGTTGGTAAGAAATCATGCACTTTCAATGGCTGCATCAAAGCAAGAGATGGATCGATGTTGATGGAACAAAATGAAGTTGCTGAACAATGGGCAGTGTATATTAATAAATTGTTCAAGGATGAAAGAGGAGGAAAATCAGAAATAAAGAAACCCATATAAGGACCAAAGATTTTGAAACATGAGATCAAAACAACTATGAATAAAATGAAAAGGAATAAAGCAGTAGGTCTGGGTAACATTTGCATCGAAATAATTGAAACGCTGGATGACTTTGGCATCAACAAAATAACTGAGCTGGTCAATGACATTTATGAAAGCGGGGAGATTCCACCAGATCTAACAAAATCAAGTTTCATTGCCCTACCCAAGAAACCGGGAGCAACAGAATCTGAATGCCATCGTACAATTAGCCTCATGAGCCATATCACCAAAATCTTGATGCGTGTGTTGATAGCAAGAGCACAGAAGGCAATGCTTCCCGAAATCAATAAACGACAATTTGATTTTGTCAAAGACCCCGGTACACAGAATGCAATTTTCATCATGCTAATGCTGTTCGAAATAGTTATCGATATGCAACAAGACCTCTAGCTCTGTTTCATTGACTACAACAAAGCTTTTGATAGAGTTAAACACGAGATATTGCTAACATGCTCCAATCACTAGATATTGACACAAAACACGTAAGAGTGTTGAGGAATTTGTACTGGGAACAAACAGCAGGGGTAAGAGTCCAGAATGAGATAGGAAAATACATCAGCATAACAATGGAGTACGACAAGATTGTGTTATATCACCAGACCTATTAAATTTATATAGTGAGCATATCATGAGAAGCAATGATGGGAAGAGAGGTTTTGTTGTAGGAGGACACAATGTGAACAACATAAGATTCACCGATGACACCACACTTATCGCAGACACAGCAGAAAATCTTCAAGAAATCCTTATGTGTGTAAAGAAAGCCCCAGGAAGGTACTGAATATCAATCGAAGAAAAACGTTCTGCATGACAGTCAGCAAAAGGAAAAAACAAGTTAAGTGTGATTTGAAAGTTGACGATAAGTAGATACAGCAGGTAAACATATTCAACTACCTTGGAAATATATTAAGCTCGGATGATAGAAGCGGTGTTGAACTGAAGAGAAGGATAGCGATTGCAAAGTAGGCTTTTGAACGCATGTCTGCTATTCTGAAGAGTAGAAATATCTCTATGAACACAAAGTTAAAGGTACTCAACTGCTACATTTTTCCTGTTTTGACATATGGATGTGAAAGCTGGACAGTAAATAAAGAAATAAAATGTCGAATAAATGTTGCTAAGATATGGCTTTGACGAAGAATATTGAGAGTTTCTTGGACTGACCACGTAACTAACGACGAAGGTTTGAGACGAGCAGGTTACAGCATGAAGCTTCTAACAATCATCAGGATAAGGCTGCTGTCCTTCCTAGGACATGTGATCAGAAAGGAAGGACTGGAGGACTTGGCTCTTACAGGCAGGATATGAGGAAGAAGAGGCAGTGGATTCATGAAAAGCATATCAAGTTAAACAGGGAAAAGTGAAATAGAGATGTTGAGGATAGCAAAGGACAGGTCTCTGTGGAGAAGCATGACCACCGACGTTCTGGAAGGGCATGGCACCTGAGGAGGAGGCACAATACGCTTTTTGTACAAAGTCTGTTATAGACTTGCTGTTGTCTGCAGTTTTGTATTCACCACAAATGTAACAAACGCATTCAGGATAACTTTTTCAGGGTCTTAAATCCATCATTTATTTTCACAACTGAAAGGTAAGATGAATCATTTGAATCACCCTTTAAATCCATTATCAAAACATAGGGAGCATGAATGAATTCAACTGATCTAAATCAACTCTCCACCAACAAAAAAATGTTAAGTGAGAAAATTGATAAGCGCAAGTTATTGTTTAATAATTGAATTAAAATTGAGTACTGTTCATGTCCCCCATGGCAACATATAGAGATCACAAGACAATTGATAGGTGCAAACGAGCATTCCGCTGCTTAGTGCAAGTTAACACTTAAGGACATAAAAGCCGCAAATTAACACTAACAGAAAATACCAGACAAAAGACTTCTTTGACCTGGCTATGATCTGCTGTGTTGCAAAACAGTTTCTGCACGAGAACCAAAGTGGACATGGTATCCATATCTGCTGAAATGTTTAACATGCTTGCAGAATAAAGGCAAGTTATCGAAATGTTCACATTTGAGGTATATCGCATATCATAAAAACTAGAGCTAACCAAAGAATAGAAATAAGATTTTCGTAATCAGTACCCCAGAATTAATTAAAAACAGTTTTTACCTTGCCGACCAGAAAAATTGTGTTCATCAGTGCAATAATTTGTTTTTGCAATGTGTTATGGACACTAAAAAATGTGGCTGTTTACCGCCAAAGAAAAGCAATCTGTGTTAGAGTAATCACATATATAAAAGCAGATGTATATTCATTGCGTTGACATCATCTTATATTAATCATCTTTTGTTAAAAATATTATGTCAATCAACTTATGTTTATCATCTTAGGTCCAAAGCTTGTTGCCCTATTTTCATGTGTCTTTTATCATGAAAGCAATTGAGTAATACTTTATTTATTTCATAGCTTGCACGTTAATGGTTTTGGCTCCTAATGGGTTTCATGGTATGATGCATTTGTTTTTTTTAAAAAGCACATTTTTATAGTCTTTATGTTTGATATCATTTTTAATAATGCTCCCTCTAATACCTTTAGCAGGCTTTCCTACTTTTTCATCATCGTTCAATAACAACACATTTTAGACCATAGTCCAACAAATTTTAAAACAGGAATTCCACCTGCTTAGTCCCTAAATTTACCAGTCAAGTCTTCTTATTTTGCTTTCAAATCTTTAATGCAGGCTCATCAACTCATCAACCTATGGGTCGTTAAATAGGAATACCAACATATTTGATGGATAATCGAGACATGAGAGAGGATGCAGCTTTATTATCAAGAACGATTAGAGTTGGCTGGTGATGGCAGAAGGCACATAAATATGGAGAGGAGTCACATTGAAACTTTTGCATGCGTCTCCTTGGAATTATTTGGGATGCCTCATTAGGTAAGAGGTCCGGATCAAAAGGTATTTCATCGCCATTAACTAAAAAGGCTTTTTCGGTTTTTCCTTCTCAAATTTTGATGAAAAAACAGCAGCCTCAAATGTCGTGGCCATGATGATTTCGACTGGCTGATTTACACAGGCTGAACGATTTCGATGTTTGATTTGGGTTTATCCAGTTGGTGCTACTTCTTCGTTGATCTCGATACAAGGGTTCTCTCCATGCTGTGGCCCTGAATTGGGTTAGTGGATTGAAATGTCTTCTTGGACTGGGAGGAAGGTCAGAAGAAAGTCCATTGTCGCGGCTAACCGTGGTTAAATTTCCTTTAGTGATTTTTTTTGTAGCTCAGGGAAATAGACTAAACCAATGTGTGCTGGGAGACGTTTGTCGATAAGAGAGAGCCACATGTAAACAGTTAAGGACTCTATTGTTGGCGACATACCCTTGTCGGATGTGGGAAGCTCGCCGTCATGGGTAAGAACCTGACTTAATAATTAATAGATTGTGGTTGAAGTAGGCCATGATTCGCTAAAAGAAAGTTTCGTATTCCTTGCTACTCTAATATTTGAAAAGCGAAAGATTTGGAAAATTCACCACTGATTGAGAAAAAGAATAATACTTCCGAATCTGCTGTTATTTCCAGTCCAAACTGGTGCTCTTCATTATGATATTATTTTGTAATAATGATGACGACAAGAGCCAACATCTGTTGCAGAATTATGTTGCGATACACAGCGCTCTTCTACGCCACAGCAGTCAATCCCCAATTTGGTACAGATTTCTTAGACCACAGTAAGTCTAAAAACTGGCAAAAGTCATTGCTTACAGAAATGTGATATAAAATATTTGAATTTCAGTTGGAAAAAAACTAATAATTGTTCCATTTTCAGTCAATTGCCATTGTTTCGGTGGCAAAAATGTTTCTGTCATGGTCAGAGGTCTACAAGACTGAAGGTATGTAGTCTGTTCCATAATAAGCAATGTCGAGCTTGTCACCACCCCAGAACTTAACTTAATCGACAGTTTTCCCAACAAAACTGGATAAAGATAATATATATATATATATACATATATATATACATATATATATATATACATATATATATATATATATATTAAACCTCAATCATGAAAAATCTGAGAGGTAAGATAATAAGATAAGATATAATTATTATAATCTAGAAGAGTAAAATAAAAACAATATGGCGATAGATGGTTTGGTGCTAAAGTTGAAGTTTTCTGGATATGTATGTGTAAAAATGCTACCATTATTTCCAGTTTTATTTAATGTCGTTGTGACAAAAGTTTTTTGCAGAATTCGTATGACATTGTTGGTATGGTCATGAATAAAATCGTTTGAGTTGGGGTTTGGGATATATTTGGGGTCAGTTGAAGTTGATTTAAGAGGTGACATTGACAAGAGTTTTCTCTGAATATTGACTGCGTTTCAATTCTTGTTGCCTTTTTTCTAATTAGTACATGAATTGTAAAAAAGTAAAACAATTTCCTAAACACTTTACTCACTAAGCTTTATTTTCTTTTACCTGCAAATTCTGATGCCTAATGGCAACTTCATCCTATAAAATAACTTCTCACCTTATTTCAAAGAACAACATCGTTCGATCAACATTAGACAATACCACGATTTTAATTAAAAAAATTAAAAGTGAACGTAAAAACTCTATTAATAGGTTGTTAAGTCAATCCAAACAATATTTGTTATTTGCTAATATTTTCAAATAAAGCCTAATTGATTTAAGAAATATTACGACGTGATCAGGAAGCTATATGTTAAGAGATCCATTGTTCCTAACATATTTGGAATATGTGCTGTAAACCAGTGCTTTCACATTTAAGCAGACACTTTTTTCTGTTGTTTTGCTGAGGAGAAAATTCTTTAGCTTTAGTATTTCATGTAAAAATTTTGCTAATGGTCTTCATTAACTTTCAGTCAATACATTGTATTACTCTACGGAGCCTTTTGGTACTGTATAACAAAATAATGTCCAGTACTTGAACGATGTGTATCTAATCTGTTTACCTACAAAAAACCTTTATGGATTTTTTCCAACGAGAGGTTTTTTGACTTTAGCGGATGCCCGGTGGACAAGTCTTGGAAACGGGAGACACCAGTTCAAAACAAAAGGGTTGGAACATATCTTCTTCTTCCTCTTTGGCCTTCCTCCGACGTCTGTCAGGTCGGTCACTCGACAACGTTTTCTCCACTTGACTCGGTCTTCCAATTCCCCTACTCTCGGTCCCATTTCTTACATGTCTCGTTCTATGATGTCCCTGAGTCTAAGCTTTTGTTGTCCTCTCCTCCTTCTTCCTGTCACTGGTGCCTGCCATACTGCCTTCAAAATATTGTCATTTTCTATCTTCATTACATATCCACGCCATCTTAACCTTGCTTCTCTTGCTTTCTCTGTTATTTTTCTTACCTCCAAAAACCTCCTCATGTCATCATTCACACATATGTATAAAATCCATTGTGAGTGAGTTGTAATTTGTGAAAAAAAGTTTTCAACGTACACTATTGTTAGGGAAAATATCATGGGAAAATATGAAGGCCTAGATTATCATAAGTAACAAATATCAATGAACCGACTGGAATGATATATCAAAATAAAGTAAAAATTGAGCGATTTATCTATTCATTTTTTAATTATATTAATAATATAATATAATATAATATAATATAATATATTGGAACGAAGGAATCCAACTAAAACTATCAGGATCAACAAAAATGGAGAAATACTGTCCAAGTAAATTTAACAGTTCTTCAACAATGATTCAAATGATAGCAATTGTACAAGTCCACTACTGTATGTCTGACGATTGTAAAACTATTACGCTGAGACAATTCTATAGCTCAGTTATTTAACTGCAACGAGAAAAATCCTAAATATACACTCCTTACTTACACGCGACTACGGTGGCATACGATAGCCCACAGCAAAATTCTAAAAAAAACCAACAAACTTTCTGACAAAAAATTCTCAAGGAAAGCCCTGTGCTTGTTTACATTTCCTGTGCAAGCTCTAGGAAACCCCCCAAAAAGGGTCAGCGAGTAAATTTCACATAAGCGTAACACCGATTGGCTAAGAGTCTAAAGACTTGCACTGGATTGGGTAATAATACTAAAATTCATCATGGCTGCTCAAATATATATACTATGCACTGTCCGCATCCAAGCCTCAATTAGATTGCAACTTTTCTGCTTGTGCAGCTGCGAATACTTCTGTGCTAAACCGTTTCCACAAACTTCTATCTTGGGCAATATTTAACCGTTTTTGAAGGTCATTGGTTGATTTGAAGGATACAATATCATTAAATGTGAGAGTTTTGTTTGTAACAGCTCGACCAATGTCTTTATCAATCAGTAAAGGTAGTGTTATACGTGGTCTACCTGAAAATTTGGATTTGGTTGATTCTGCGAAATACTGTACCATAGATTTTCTTGCAGGTGTGTCACTGTTGAGACGTAAAACATGTCCTAAGAGGCGCCATCTATGGTTCAGAATCTGTAGAGATAGATACTGTTCGTTAGTTATTTCGTACAAGTCCTTATTTTTCACAACGTTCGGATATTTGACATGTAAAACTTCACGTAACTGTCTTCTATGGAAACTGTCTAGGTTATCCTCGTCAGCTTTCGTTAAACCCCACGTTCCGCAATTGTACAGGAGCACAGATTTGACATAGGCATTATACAGTTTCAAACGTACTTCACGAGATATTTTGTGGTGACGGATCCATACCTTTGTAAGTTTTCTCATTGCTGCTGTTGCAAGTTGCTTTCTGTGAATAACATCTTCATTATCGCCTAGGAGAGACCCTAACTTTTTTGTGTGCCTCCAAAGTTCGTTCTCTTTATTATCTCTCTTTAGAATAGTGTGCTCTGTCTTTGTTTCATTTACTAGAAGGTTATCAGTGGCTAGAGAGTCTTTCACATTATTAATAATTTGTAATCTCCTTTGATTGGTGGTACTTATAAAATCTGCGTCATCAGCATAGATGCATTCTTCAGGATGTGTAGGTTCATACTGCTTTGCATAGGAGTGTTCATTTAGAGTTTCACAATTATTTATCTTGAATCTGAATTTACGTAGTGATGCTTCAAAATAGATTGTGAATAGACAGCCACTTAAACCATCTCCTTGAGGTGAACCTACATTTGTATTGAATGGTCGTGTCTCTACATTGGATGGGGCTTTTACTTCTATTGTTGTGTCGCTAAGTAGATATTGGATCATTCTGGTTTCATCCTCGTTAAGAAAAGTTTTGAGAATGTCTAACAATTCTTTCCTCTTAATTGTATCAAATGCTGCACTCATATCTATTCCTGTTATGAGAAATTCCTCTTTGTACTTTTGGATTCTTGAAATCAAGAAACGATGAGTCCAAACAATATCTGAGGTACTCCTGTTGGGTCTGTATGCAGCTTGAGAATGTGACAAAAATTCTTCTACTTTTGGTTGTATCCTATTTAGTATAATATTCGACATAACTTTTCTGATGATTGGTAGGAGAATGACTGCACGCAAATTTTTGATTGGTCCCTTCTCTTTCCCAATTTTTTGCAAGGCTGCCAGGATTCCTCTATTTGTTACAACTACTTCATGTTTTTCAAAGATATTGTTTATTACAAGAGTGATTAGTTCCATAAGAGATTCTGGACCATATTTAAGTAATTCTGCGGATATGTTGTCGAAACCAGGAGATCTATTGTTATTAAGTTTACTGATAGCTTTTTTAGTTTCTGCTAGAGTTACTGGTTGAGTGAGTGGTTTAGGGGGTTCATCAAAAGGTTCGACGTTAGTGAAATTAGGATCATTGAAATGTTTCTCAAAATGTGCAGTTATGGCATTGTACACTTCTTGGATGTTAGTGATATTTTTACCTTTTTCATCGTGAACAACAGGAGATTCTAATGGTTTTCTATCCATTTGTTGTAGGGCTTTGAACATTTTAGTGTTATCTTTGAATTTTTCAATGTTATCAGCTAGTACATCTAGTTCTGCAGTTTTTATTTCATTGAGACGATTCTCGATTTGATGAAGTATTATATTACGCTGGTTTTTCAGTTCACGAATTTTATTAATGTCATTCATTGCAGAGATCTGAAGGCGTATAGATTTTTGTTCCCTCGATAGTGCCTCTATCTCAGGATAGAAAGTCTTCGTTTTCAGTTCAGGAGGTTTATAACCAATTACTTCCTCTGCTACTTGTCTTATTTCGTTTGAAATAGTTTCCCAGGTTGGTTCTTCAATTTTGGATAATTTTTGTGAAAGTTTGCTACAGTAACTTTGTTGTTTCTCTGTCGAATTTACTAGTGATTCTGTGTTAAACTTTTTGGAGCCAATACATTTTTTCTGTTTATGCATTTTGTAAGGTTCGACTAACATTTTGCACACAACTAACTTGTGGTCACTGCTGGTTTCTGTTCCGGAGTAGCTACGAGCATTTACTAAAATGTTCTTTTTCGAAGATTGACAAATAATGTAGTCAATTTGGGTGTAAGTCTTTATCACTTTGTTAGTATTGGGGTTTGTCCTTATGTTTTCCCATGTTGTGATATGACATGCCTTGTGTTGGAAGGCAGAATTCGTGATGAACAATTCGTTTGCTAAGCAGAAATTAACTAAAAGTTGGCCACTATTGTTTCTAGTGCCTCTGGAATATTTTCCAAGACAAATGTCACTGTCGTTTACTTTCTTGCCAACACTAGCATTCCAGTCCCCTGCTAGTAAAATCATAAAAGAAGATTTGAGTTCGTCTAGAAGAGTATTTAAAGCTATGTATAATTGATCAATTTCTGTAACATTTTCGTCACTGTTTGTGGGTGCATATACATTTACAATTGAAATTATGTTTTTAAGATTGTCACATTTCTTGGGTTTAGTTTTCTTTTTATGAGTCCAGGATATTTTCAGTTTTGTTTCATCTTTCTGTTCGCATGTAAAGTTTGTTTTCTGTATGACTGTTTTCAGTGGCTCTTTTCGTGAAGGATTTCTTGGATCAACGCGAATTTGTAGAACACTGATCCTATCATTGACCCTCCAGTAACTATGAATGTTATCTTTCCATTTCTTATTCACTAGAAATCCATTGCCGTAGTGTTGTGATTTAGAGTTGAGGAGAATTAAGCGATTGTCTGATTGCCCTACTATGGTGTCTAGTCCTTGTTGTGTCTTGGTTTCTTGTACACATAAAACGTCGAGTTTATATTTAGTCAGATCTGTTGATAGTTGTTCACGTTTGTGTTGTTTGCTGAGTCCCCGTACATTAAACGTTCCAATATTAAAATTGAATTTCATACTGGGTAAATATTGGCAAAGATATAAGATGATGTTATTCGGTGAAATAAAGAAGTATTCTCAGCTGTAGACGATAAGCAGTGATGTTATTTGATGACCTAGGGATGGAGTTTCGTCGCTTACTCCACCGCCATCTTGTTATTCTAATTGATGAGGTTTTTATATACAATATACAACTCAAAATGCTCAAATATACATTCTGAATCCCAACACCGATGGTGTACCGACTTTATCTGAGTTAAATTGTGCATTAATAGTGCTACATGGATATAACATGAAAATACTAAGTTAAAATACAACAAAGAAAGTACGTTGGTGAGTATAAGACTCCGTTTTCTATTATTATATTATGCTCTCGCCAATGAAAGTACATAAATGACATCGTCACTGTACGCCTACGATATGAACTAGTTAAATGCAGATTAATATTATTATGTATCTTTAATACAAAGGAACATTATCTTAAAAACTGTATTTTCTTCAGGGAGACTGCTGTATATATATATATATATATATATATATATATATATATATATATATATATATTCGACACAGGAAATATGCCAAACCAACACTGACAAACTCCTTCAGCTAATAACAATAATATTTGACACAGGAAATGACTAAAGAAAGTATGCCAACATTTACTTGAGTAAATCAAATATTTATTTATTATTTCAAATTTTCGTCTGTCTACAACAGACGAAAATTTGAAATAATAAATAAATATTTGATTTACTCAAGTAAATGTTGGCATACTTTCTTTAGTCATTTCCTGTGTCAAATATATATATATATATATATATATATATATATATATATATATATTGTACAACCTGCATTCAACCCACCCTTGATAAGAATTGATAAATTATATTTGGTAATGGTGACAGTTTGGCTCCCTGTGGAAACATTGTTTATCCTGTTGAACAATTCTGTAAGACCAGGGGTGAACCTGCGGTGAGGAAGACCAAAACTGTGATGGACAATTGCATGACCTCTTATCACAACTATATCATTCATGGATGAAGTCACCTGAGACCGGTATGTTGTTTGTCACTGTCGTTTGACATTTAGGGAAACTTAACGGGAGGAGCAGGACTTGTTTCAAGAAAGATTCCAATAGAGATTGGTGTTGGATATCGTCCATGTTGGAGTACAAGTTTATCTGGGATTCATTTTGTTTAGATCTTTATATTTCACTTCTTATGAACAAGTAAATACGGATGTGTTTGTGTTCATGTTGCACATCGGGTGTTAACGTTAAAGTTTTAACAGTTTTTGCACTGAAAATAACCCGAAGTCGCTAACAGAGTTGACCTATCATGGCCATGGTGAGTTTACTTAAGGAATCATTAAGCTGAGACCTTATAATTTTGTTATTCTGATGTTTATTAAAATGAAACATGAGAATAACCCCCAAGTTGTTTTTTCCCAGTACGTTTTATGGTTAATTTTGGTAAAAGCACCCCCTGATCTTATATATTTTTCTCAGGGCCAACAACTGATTTCATTACTTTGAATATACTACATGAATCTTATGACCATCAAATGAGGAATCCAAGAGGATTGCTTCGTCTTCCAGATGTGTAATTTAGAAAACGACAACTATTATTTGAACAAATGTAAAATCTCGATTATCTGTTGGTGCACACGATACACAATGTGTTGAAAAGAATTGTTTATCTATCGTCCTTTGTCATTTAAGTGATGGAAATGGAGTTCTATTACCACCGGTGCCAATGATTAAATGCAAAGGTATCGTCACTAAACTAATGAAGTGCCGTACTGGCTTTTGTTTGCCCTTGTGTTTACTTTCAGTTATTGCAAGGTAATCACGTGCACAAGGTAATCTGCTCTCCCACTATTATGGGCCATCCATGCCAATATTGTAATACAATAGTAAAGGGTCAGATTCACAAAGGGTGCGCTTTTTTGTGCACGAATTTGTATTGCTCTTGCATACATGCAACTTACGTTAATTTACTTTCTCCATTTAGCGACTTCTTTGCCCACAGCTTTGGGGTGTGCATGAGACTCTTACACCTGAAGATTCTTCGCACCCCTTGCCCACCTGAGGGCAAGGGGTGCAAAGAGGTGTTACAGGGACCAAGGGGTGCGAAAAGGGGTACCAGGGACTATTTCGATGGGAAGCGTCTCATGAGGTTTGAAGCAGAGGTTTTTTATGCCCCGGGTGCCTTTCCTGACAGGCAACCCTCCCCATTTTTTCCAGGCTTGAGACCAGCATGGAATTGAGCTGGTGTTCTCAACCCCACGGTGAAGTAATTCCCGAAAATTTCAGATAGACGGTCCATAGTAGTCATATTTTATATTTTTAAAGGATTCTGACAGTGTTAAAATATTTTTGGAAAAATAAAATAAATTTAAATTTTGGAGACCCATTTTAGCAACTAACTTCAGATATGTAGCTTTTTAATCTGTATTACCTGGACTTCTCAGACAAAAGGATACATAACTTAATGGCTGTCTGTCCCTGAAGAGATGTCAATCACAGATTGCAATTTATGGCAGGCAAAAACAGTTCACAATTTGGAAATAAATGCATTGCATATCTTTCATTTTTAAAGACCTATTGTGACAATTAATTTGCAAGTTGGTGGCTTTGAATCTGCACCATCTGGATTTTCCAGACCTATAAAACTGATGGCTAAAATCTAACTTTGTGAAGAAGGTCTACTAAATATTGGAAAATTTTCTGAAAAGAGAATTTATCAATTGCTACATTTTTTCAATATTTTTTTTCTCATTTATAGTATTGGATTTAGTTATTGGATCATTTCATGTTGGGGCAGTAGGGCCTTTAATATATATATATATATATATATATATATGTGTGTGTGTGTGTGTGTGTGTGTGTGAATATGTAATGTGTGTGGAGATCCAGTGATAAGGCTGGATCTCAAATAAAAAGGTGTCAGCAGAGACCTGGTGAAGAATAGGATAACTTGGAAGTCGATTTCAAGAAGGTGTCCAACACATGTTAGCTTGTAAAATGGACGTTAAACCAAATATGATGATGATATAATGATATGAAAATAAATCAATGTTATGTAAAAGACAAGAGAGTTTGCTTAACCATATCAAAGTTATTATTTTTGCAAACCTGGAATGCACTTATTCATAGTATTAACCTTGATATAGTCCCATTTTAGAAGACAAATTAAATTTCATAAAGACCTCGTTATTTTGTGTTGTATTTGTTTTGGAATTTATGTTAGCTGCTCCATTTGACAACAGCTTTGGAATACTTTTGGTGGTTAAGTTTTTGAGGTATAATTATTGTAATATAGCAATACCCATAAGGAAACTGTGGAAGGATTTGGGTTATATTTGCTAAATTGAAGATAACATAGTATATTATCTACCTTTTTAAGGAATTTAATTATTAATTCATAAGAAAAATTTTGAAATAATTGGAATACCTCAGATATATAGGCAGAAACATAAATTCCGCAGAAGGCAATAGGCACAGCCAGACAATGCATGTCAAACCCTGAAGATACTACTTGTAATTTGTAAAGCTAACCAGTGTGAGAAGAGAGAAGTCATTTACCCCTTTTGTCTGGAGAGGATATCTTGTTCATCAGCTTAAACTTACCAAAGGATTGCAGAATAAAGGACTGTATACATATAGATATGTATGCTAAACTTTATTCTCATCATATACTTAAAAGGTTATTCAGTAGCATAAAGGAACCTTGTTCCTTTGTAATTAACTATAGGTATGGAAAGGAAGGTATTTATTACTCTACTTTTATTGTAATTGTACAGGTAGAGTTGGTAGGAAACCATTATTTCATGACACTAATTTGGCTTCTGAATTTTATTAATTGCCATGTTTTCTTTACATCTGTTAGGTGAAAAATGAAATGCATCTGCCTTCTCAATAGATATTATGAGACACTATAAAAAGTTGTAAAAATGGTGGCTGCAAGTAATGGAACACTACATTGCAAAATAATTTGCCCATTTTTGACCCAGAAAGTCATTGATATTGATGCAAATGTATATTTCTGTAGCTATCATGAATGGGCATATGCCATTGCAGCACTTTTTTGCACCATTGCATCAATTGTTCCACTTGGTCTCATTTTGAGCTGCCTTGCAAAAGAAAGGAAGAGGAGATTAAAAATATCCAATGCACACATATACAGTTGTCAAACAAGTACCGATGGTACTTCAAGACTTGGCCTTTCTACTGAGTCAGAATTTGAGGTATAAAACAATTGTTATTTTTATTGTTTTTCAGTTTGTTTTTTCAAAAGTAGTGATATTAAGTTATACTTTGCTGCCACATACAAAGTTCAAGTGAATCCTTCAGTGCAAGTATTGTCACGTTAGAACTTATTTTTACCATCACAATCAACAGTGATTATTATTCTTGGTTTGTTTTCAATGTCAGTATTATATTGCATGAATAAGTGAATCCAGGGTAAACATATTTAGAATATGAGTTTTAATAAAATGTAATTTTGATCACTGTGTACAAGTATCATTTTTACATCATCTTTTACAACAAGAGTTTCAATTATATAAATGACCTTCTACATCATACTTTGTCTGTTCCATACATTTTCAAGTAAAATGTTGGTGCTTGGTAAGTTGTCACTTCTTTTTTATTAACAAACTTAGTCATGAATAAAGTACTTTAACCTAAGTATTTTGATGCAAATCCTAGCACTTCTGGTTGGTAACCTTGTCACAATTGTTTCAAAAAAGTTCCTTCTTGTCAGGCATTTGTGTATTAAATGGAGAATAGAAGGAAGATTCCATGTGATCCTAGTAAACATTATTGATGGAGTGGAATCTGTTGTACACAAAAAAGTGGATCAAGGCAAATTCTGAAGAACAGTCTCCATATATGTTGAGAATCATAATTGAAAAGGCATTGACTTCTGAAACATTGTTAATATGTTTTGAATGAGACTACTTGCTAAAAGTTACTCCTGAACTTTTAGCAAGTAATTTACTTTGGTCTAAAATGGACAAGTATCTTTTCCATTCCAAATTAAGTGTATAATTACTACTATTTTTGTTTTGCAAATTTTAAGTCTTAGCATGTTTTAGATTGTTTCAATATTGTGTTATTTTTTTACCATGTATCCAGTCATTTGATGTGAATTATACATATTTTTATTAACATCTACTTATAAATGACAAATTTGCCAGGGTACTGAAATATGTGACATTAGCATGAATTTATCTTATTTTGACCTTAGTTTTACATAATAATTTTAACTTTGTTGTGTTACCAGCTGAAAAACCTCTGTACAGCTCAATTCATACATAACACAGGGTTAACAGTGTTTTGGATTCTGACAACTAAAAGGCTTATTAAATTGGATAGGAAAACAAGTCTTTATAAACTCATGATATTCATGAAATGATTACCTCTAGAATATGAAGTCACAATCCTTTTTCCTTGTTTCAGAATGTTTGCAGCCCAATACCTTACAAACCTGGTGGATATTATAAAGGAACACATTATGGTAGGTGTTCTTTAAGGGTATATGTATTTTTACCCATATATTTATGAGAGGTTCTTTAAAGATTTTGTAGCTAGATTAAATTTTACTGCAATATGTTCTACATGGCCCTTTTATTAGCCTATGGGTTGACCAATAGTATTAACATTTGGATACAATGTTAAATGTTTATTAGTAAAGAGAAGTCATGGACAAAAGAAGAAAGGTGGAAACTTCAACTTTAAGACATGATGAAAATGATCCATCTTAACTGTCGTAATAGACGATCTCCACTTCAATTGACATTTGATAGGACATTTTATAGATTTCGGGTTCCCTGTGGACTACGAACCTGTTATTGTTATTGTCAGCGGTCATTTGTATTGTTAGCCCAACGTGAGGTCAATTCGTAGTTAATCATTTATTACAATTTAATCAACAATAACATTGGGATAATATGGATAAGTTCTTACGCCCAGAGCGATTAGACACCGACCCAAACAGTGGAACAGCCACCAAGGAATGGCTCCATTGGAAGCGTACTTTCGACAACTTTTTGGCTGTACTACCACAGGACAGTTTGGATAAACTTGCAGTTCTGTCTAACTTTATTTCGCCGAACACCTTCCAACATATAGAGGATTGCACAGATCATAAAACATCAATTGAAACACTCCAGAATCTCTTCATAAAACCGAAAAACGAAGTTTTTGCTCATCATCTTTTAGCGACTAGAAAACAAACTCCAACGGAGACGTTCGATGAGTACTTACAAGCGCTGAAATCATTAAGCAAAGATTGTAATTACCAAAGGGTGACAGCCATACAATACTGTGAAGAAAGCATAAGAGATGCCTTTATCACTGGTTTGCAGTCAAATCTCATACGCCAAAGACTATTGGAAAACAAAACACTTGACTTAAAAACCATGTTTGATCAAGCAAGATCTCTCGAGTCGGCCATAAAGAGTTCTGAGTCATATTCGACCCCTAATACGCTAGTCAATGCTGCTATTCCTGTCAAGTCCTCAGAATCCACAGATAACCAGGCAGATAATCTGGCTTGTGCTGCTGCTGAAACAACCTCATTCAGTTGTTATTTCTGTGGAAACAGCAAACACCCAAGATCTAAGTGCCCTGCAAAGGATGCTACATGTGCAAAGTGTCAGAAAAAGGGTCACTATGCCAGAGTCTGCCAAAGCAAAGCTTCCTCAAGGTTATCAGCATCCGTTCATCTTCCTGTTATAGCTACAACTCAATGTCCTGGGTCCTTATCCAAGTCAACAGCTGCAATCAAGTTGGGAAAATTCACAGTACAGGCATTGTTTGACAGTGGCAGCACTGAGAGTTTTATACACCCAGATCTAGTGACGAAGGCTGGGCTGACGAAACAACCAGCTAGAGGAGTTGTTTCTATGGCTTCTACTGCCTTATCTGCTAATGTTACTGGAACTTGTACTGCTAACCTAGAATACCAGAACCAGAAATACACAAACATCCGCCTTTCAGTCCTTCCTGGACTCTGCACTGAACTCATACTTGGCCTGGACTTCCAGTCAAAACATGAAAGCGTTACATTTCAATATGGGGGCAGCCAACCCCCATTGTCTGTTTGTGGCTTCAGCACCCTCAACATGGATCCAGCAGAACCTTTTGCTAATCTAAGTGAGAACTGTCGCCCAATTGCATGCAAATCTCGTCGCTACAGTAATGATGACTTAAAGTTTATTGATGGAGAAGTTGGAAGGCTACTCAAAGAAGGAATCATAGAACCCAGCCACTCCCCATGGAGAGCGCAAGTGGTTGTGACCAAAGATGACAATCACAAAAAGAGACTAGCTATCGACTACTCCCAAACTATTAATCGCTTCACTCAACTAGATGCCTTCCCACTTCCAAGGATGAATGACTTAGTAAACAACATAGCACAGTACCGAGTCTTCAGCACAATTGATCTAAAAAGCGCTTACCATCAGGTTCCTCTCAAAGACAAAGATAAACAATACACAGCCTTCGAAGCACGTGGCAATCTCTATCAGTTCACACGTCTCCCATTTGGCGTCACAAATGGGGTTGCTTGTTTTCAACGAGAAATGATGCAGTTCGTTGACCAGAACAATCTCAATGCAGTTTTCCCTTACCTGGATAACATCACTATCTGTGGGAAGGACCAGCAGGAGCATGATGCAAATCTGGAGCAATTCCTCGCTGCAGCCAAGAGGAAGAATATCTGTTACAATGACTCTAAGAGTGTATTTTCAACCCGGAGACTTGCAATTCTCGGATATATAATTGAAGAGGGTATCATTCGTCCGGACCCTGAAAGGCTGAGCCCTCTCCGCAACTTACCCATACCTCACGACTCGAAATCACTCAACAGATGCCTTGGCTTGTTTTCTTACTACTCTCAGTGGATACCAGAGTTCTCTGATTGCATAAAGCCACTAACAAACTCCAAGACATTTCCTCTATCACCTGAAGCTGTTACTACGTTTAACAAGTTAAAGAAAGCAGTCGAGGAAGCTTTCGTGGCCTCTATCGATGAGGCGTTACCATTCGAAGTTGAAACTGATGCGTCTGACGTAGCCCTTGCAGCCACACTCAGTCAAGATGGCAGACCGGTCGCTTTCTTCTCCCGCTCACTACAAGGTAGCGAACTTAAGCATGCTGCTATAGAAAAGGAAGCACAGGCTATCATTGAAGCTATCAGGCATTGGAGGCATTTTCTGACCGGACGACACTTCACTCTGAAGACTGACCAAAAGTCGGTATCGTACATGTTTGACCAACGCAACCGTGGGAAGATAAAAAATGACAAAATTATGCGTTGGAGACTTGAACTAGCATGTTATTGCTTTGATATCATGTACCGTCCAGGAAAGGAGAACATCCTCCCTGATACATTGTCCAGAGCAACCTGTGCTTCCACGCCTCAAGATTCTCTGTACAACCTTCACGAGGCACTGTGCCACCCTGGGGTCACCAGGCTCAATCACTTTGTCCGTAGTAAAAACTTACCTTATTCATTGGATGAGGTAAAGCTTGTCACAAACCACTGTCAAATTTGTGCTGAATCTAAGCCTCGTTATCACAAGCCAGAGGAAGTCCCACTCATTAAAGCAACTCAACCCTTCGAAAGAATCAATATAGACTTCAAGGGTCCATTGCCTAGCAACAATGAAAACAAGTATTTCCTGAACATAGTAGACGAATACTCCAGGTTCCCATTTGTGTTTCCATGCTCAGATATATCAACGTCTACAGTAATCAAGTGCTTAACTACACTATTCTCCCTGTGTGGCATGCCAGCATATGTCCATTCTGACCGGGGTTCATCCTTCATGAGCCATGAACTGCAAGCTTTCTTAAAGGAAAAGGGTATTGCAACAAGTCGAACAACAAGCTATAACCCTGCAGGAAATGGACAGGTGGAACGATATAATGGTATTGTATGGAAGGCTGTTGAAACATCTTTGAAATCTAAGAATCTACACAGCAAGAATTGGCAGGTTGTTCTACCAGATGCCCTCCATTCCATCCGCTCATTACTTTGTACTGCCACAAACGAGACTCCTCATGAACGCTTCTTCAAGTTTGCTAGACGATCCTCTTCTGGTGCGTCGATTCCTACTTGGATGGCAGAGCCAGGTGTTGTACTCCTCAAGCGTCATGTTCGCACAAATAAGACTGATCCATTAGTCGACGAGGTGGAACTTCTCCAAGCAAACCCACACTATGCCTTCGTACGCTATCATGACGGCAGAGAGACAACAGTATCAACGAAGCATCTTGCTCCCAAACCTCCATGTACAAATCAAGTTCAGATCCAGCGTCAAGAGAATGTGTCTGAAACCACAAGTGAAAGTCTGCCTGCACCACAAGAGGTACCAATAGCCACGGACCAAACTAGCATAACTACTAATGCTGAACTCAACCCTGTAAGGCGCTCTGAGAGAATCAGGCGTCCAGTAGATAGGCTTGATCTTTAAAGGACAGGGTGAATGTCGTAATAGACGATCTTCACTTCAATTGACATTTGATAGGACATTTTATAGATTTTGGGTTCCCTGTGGACTACGAACCTGTTATTGTTATTGTCAGTGGTCATTTGTATTGTTAGCCCAACGTGAGGTCAATTCGTAGTTAATCATTTATTACATTAACAAAGACCACATTGGAGTATAACTCAAACATATAATATGTTACAGCATGATAACCATTGCCTAAGCCAGGGAATCTCAGAGAAAACACCTGTTTATTAAAACAGAATATAAAGTCAAAATGGAGTTTACAGAATTGATTACACTATATACCTTGTTTACAAAGACTGTATTGATAATATTTATGACATGGAATGTAATTGATTTAGAATTAATATACCTTTGCTCACAAGCATTTTTAATACATGTAACAGAATGGATTTAACATTTGGAAAAGTGATACATCAAAATTGATCAGTTAAAGAAATAGCAACAATTCACTTATGGGTTAATAATTTCAAGACTGGTTATAACCCATGTTGCTTTGTTTGGGTTTATTTAATATTTATATAATCATTTCTTACTAAAAGTTCATTTTGAAGAACTTTGGCATAGTGATAGGTACAAGTGCATTGCAAAAGAAGAACCCAGTTTTTTCCCCCCAAGTGTACAAGGTTAGGATCAACATAGAACTTATTAGTTGTTTTAGGCCATCTCAGAGGGACAATCAATAATTTGTATGCCACAGCAATTTATTTTTTTGTTTTAAAAGAAGTATCTCCAAATGTATTTGGAAAAAGTACATAAAAAGAAAAATGTTGTAAATGTAGAAAATGACATTTTACTTGGGTGGAGCTGTGCCTAAGTAAAACTGCTCAGCAACTAAAAGACTCCTTGTTCAATTCAGTATGTTGAAAAAATGGATAACCTACAAAAAGTTGGTATCACAAAGGCAACTAAGCAAGATATAGCTTTGCATTCTCCAACAGAGCTCTGTAACTGTCAAAGCCATAGTTATTCCCCAAAAGTAAAAAAAATCAAGCATAAAAGCAATAGACCTCTTGGGGATCCTTCTCCTTCAATACTCTAATGAGTGCCTTGTGTATTGTATACTCATTGTCTTAGTAGTCAACATTTAAACTGACACAAGTAGTCTGATATTTGTTACTACCATTAGATATTAGATTGTCATCACTCCCAGCCATAATAGTGCATTTGTCCCAAAGCTCATTGGGCTGTGCTTTTCCCTTACACACTACACCTTCAAATGCAATTTCCTAACTTTGGCCATTTGAGTTGGCAGGAAGATTAAGTGAAATTAGATCATTGGAAGATAAGTTTTGTCCTTTACAATTGTGGCATTTAAATGTATTTCCTTAATCTTGAGCCATTGTACTTGAAGATTAAGTGAAAATATATTGTTTAGGAGTAAATGCATTGATGTGATTCTTAGTCTGCAGTAATAAAAGTATAGAAGAAATCTCTGGAGAGATATCTGAAGATGCAATGAATGGATCCAGATATTAAATGATTGCAACAAGAGGTGGAGGTGTTTTGAATGGGTTGTTGACAACCATACAGAAAATTGGTATGAGTAATGAAAAGAACAATTGTTAGTAAAAGATCATGTCAGACATTCTGCCTTACATTACTAAAAATTTTGCTGCAGTTTCACCAAAGTCCCTTACAGCTCAGTTGTAGGATAGAAATAGCACAAGCAGAACTAGGAATAGCATTAACAACAGAGTAGGCATGGGAAGGTAAAAATTTATAGAGGAAGAATTGTCTATGTACTAAAGTTGATCAATTCAAGATGCAAATATTTTATCATAAAATCCTTAGAAGCTGCTAATATATGCCTATTTGAAAACCTAAAGAACAGAATGGAATTAAGGTAAAGAATTGATTTCCAGAGGACTATATATATATATATATATATATATATATATATATATATATATATATATATATATATATATATATATATATGTATATAGTTGAAAAATACATGAGGTGTATCACATATCATAATTCATTACAAAGGGGAAAAAAATATATCTAAATTTGACTTATAGGAAATTATTAAAAGTGACAAAGCCATAGAATGTTTTAATGTTTTTAATAACTAGCACATCAATTTGTGCCAGTGATGTACAAGAATGACTGATGTCATTCTTGTGTAATTTTTTTTTTTTTTTTTTTTTTTTTTTTTAGTTTTAACGTCATTTTTCCCCAGCAATTGGGGCTCAGACGGTGCCCTTCACAGGGACTTTGATTTGGCAGTGAGGAATTTTTTGGCCGGATGCCCTTCCTGACGCCAACCAATGGCTTTTTCTTTTTGCAAAGTTCTAAATTCTCCTCGACAGCTCGGGGAATCGAACCCGGAACTCTTGGTTACTGTGCAGTGCACTAACCATTAAGCCACGGCTCCTCAACAAGAATTCTCATCCATTGTCTGATCATTAGTTACCAGGAATATCACCTTCACCCTTCATTGTTTCTGATGTCATTGCTAATGCCATTGGTGTTGTTGGCCATCAGTTTTGTCTTCTCTGCACTGATCCGCATGTAGTAGGCCTCAGAGGTCTTATCAAGGCTCCCCACTGGTCCCACAAGCCCCTCTTCATTGCCTGCAAAGCCATCAATGTCATTTGCAAAGTGCTGATCAATGCTGACCATTCCCACATGGTCATCAAGTGTGTCAGTCATGATCCTCTCCAAAAAGATGTTAAAGAGAGTAGGCGAAGGTAAATAACCTTGTCTCATCCTAACTGTTGTTCTGAACCAACCTCCTATGCTACCATTAAAATAGACTACACTAGTGACCCTGTTGTAGAGTTGTTCTGTCACTCTGATCAGATTGACATTGATGTTGTACATTTTCATGGTGGCCCATTGGGCTGCATACCAAACTCTGTCAAATTCCTTTTTGAAATCCACGAGGACATGGTAGAGATCTTCTTGTTGTTGAAGGTACCTTTAACACAGAATCTTAAGGTTGAAGGTTTGTTCAGTTGTGCCATGCCCTGGTCTAAAACCCACCTGTTCCTCAGCAATGATGTTTTCTGCTTTTTGTTTAAGTCTATTTAGTAAGATATTCAACATGACATTGCTGGGATGGCTGATCAGGCTGATTGTGCATTAGTTCTGGCACTGCTGTTAAGTTGCCATTTTGGGGTAGGGTGATAATCAGTGACTGAGTGCATGGTGTTGGCCACTCCCCTGTCTGCCAGATCTTGTTGGATATGGTCAGAAGGATGTTTATCATGTCTTCTCCTCCTGCTTGAACCAGTTCTGCCGGTATGTTGTCCACAACAGCAGATTTTCCCCTTTTCAGCTCTTTCACTGCCTTTTCATCTTCATCTTGCAGTGTGGGATGGTTGGTTGTCTGTGTTGGTCATTAGGGGGACATTCAGTACCTCTAGATCTCCTGTGGCTCTGTCGTTGTACAGTTCCAAGCAGTACTCTGTCCATCTCTTTAAGATAACCTGCCCCTCTATCAAGCATTTCCCTGTTTTGGCCTGGATGGTGGTGGATTTCCCTTGCTTTGTACTAGTCAAGACTTTTAGGAATATAACACTGTTTTAAGATTTGATCTAACTGATGTCTTGCTGACCTTTTTCAAGACACAATGTCAAAGATTTGACATGTAGTTGGAATACAAGTTTGTGACATGAACTGTGAATCAGTTATTATAACAATTGACACTACAGTAATTCCTCATATTTTTTTATCACAAATAAGGTAATGCTAAGTGCTTTCAAGTGGAACCACACTTACAATTAAGATTTATGAATAGAAATGCCTGGACCATAGATATATGACAGTCAAGGTCCTTACAAATAAGAGGGCGGTGACCATCAGGAAGAAGACCCGTAGTTTCAGGCAAATGATTTGTGTGACCCATAGTGTGCTTTACCACTTTTTAAAGAGTGCTTGAACAACAATGGATTAATGACAGATAAGTTTTTACATATTGCCTGGGCAATGCACGTTACCCCTGCCTAGAGCTGTAACATGCTATTTGCTGCTGAAAGATATTGTGCTTTTTTGTACTTTGGATTTTTTGCTTGTTTCGTAGGTGCTTATGGAACATTTTCTAGTCTTCCAGATGATGTTGAACAAATAGGTGCTAATTTAAGAAAACCGCATGGAGATATTTTACATGGGATAGGTTCACAAGGATGTGTAGGACCACATGGCTCTACCACAGAAACTTTATCTGGACTTCCATTTGATTTCACACATTTTGGTAATAAAGTACCAGGGAACAAAAAGAAAACTGAAAAGGTAAAATGCACAGGAAACCCGACATGCAGTGCTACAAGTAATGATCATCATGGTGATAATGTGACTGAATCAAACAGACATATGGATGGTGCTGGATCACTTGAAAGATCATGTCAAGATAGACAGTTATTGCCTGATACACATAATATCAACAGTGAAGATTATATCAGTTTTGAAGCTGAAGGAAGCAACTATGAAAATAATCATTCAAACTCCTCTTCGTGTGCTGTGCCCTCTGCAAGAAATGGTAGGGCCAATAGTAAAGACAATACACATGAAAATTGTGAAAGTGACTTAGGAACATCCCCATATCTCTATTCACTGCCGACAAGGAAGGTAATACCTCACAATTCATACTTAGTAAATGTTGTTTTCTGATACATGTAAATATAATATTCAGTATACCCAAATTAACCTGAGTTGGAGTTCCCCTTCTGCTTCTAGATTTGTTTTAAAAATAATACTAATCATACAAAAGAAACATGTTATTTATAATGGTAATGAGTGTGGACACACACACACACACACACACACACACACAAGTGATTGCACTAGTAACCAAACAGTAGATAAATGACCTTTCTGTTTGAAAGCTGCCTGGTCTGAGCTATCTCATAACCAAGAAAGGATGGAGCCATTGATTGCAAAATAAAAAAACAGAGACAGAAATGGTTGGAACTAGCATATCTGCATGAGCATGTACATTGATGTGAGGTCTTTGGCTTAAAATGTTCCTTTACTAAGGAGATATATATATATATATATATATATATATATCTGTGTGTGTATTTGCTTTTGTACAATTTGGTTACACTTAGTGGTATTGTGCCATTAGACACCCGAGAATAGTTGCATGTGATATACAGACTGTGTAGCTGGGCATGTAATTTGGAGAGTTACAGTTCGATTCCACCTAAAACTTTGTAATCTTTTCAAAAGTTAGTAACAGGTGTCAAGAAGTGTACCTTGCCAAGAAATACACAGCAGCTTTGGTCATGCCTCTATTAAGGGAACCAGTTGTGGCCAAGGACTGGGGGGATTTGGGAGCTGAAAATAGCTTTAAAGAAACACAAAATTAAGGTTTTATTGAGCCATTTTGTGAGCATTTAAATTTGTAAAAAAAAAGAAAAAGAATAATGCTATTTAAGTGCATGCATATTTTTTATCACAATCTGACTGAACTATTCTTTTATTTATTGGAACATTTAATTAGAGTAAGTCTTGTTCTTACCAACAAAAGTGGTGGAAGATTGTGAGTGGAGGTGTGACCCCTTGGTAGCTGGAATAGATTCCTTATCTTTAAAGAAACATCCAAATATTATGTGAGGCTACTCGTTTCCCCATTGGAAAAGTCTATTGACAAATATTTAGTTGGTGCTAATAATTCCAGCACCTGGTGGTATTAATTACACCACAATCACCTTCTGATCTTTACAGAAATATGAGGAACAATGGCATTGAGCACGAGTAGCGATCTGTAGTTTCTCTATGTTTTTTAATTATTTTAGTAGGTGCCTGGGGTTCCTTGCTGTGATATCAAAAAAGATTAACTTGCGAATTAACTTGGGAATTTCTACAGGACTAAATCTGAGATCAGTCAAGCCATTTTCATAAATTACGAGCAATAGGGTTAATTTTGTTTATCAATAAATGTATTTCATATTTGTTTCCTGAGAAATTCTATTCTTCTTGAAGGTCACTGGATGACGACAGGTGTGGCTGTTGTCTGAAAACGTGATTCAAAATAACAATAGATTTGAATTACCCCAGAAATCTTGCAATATAGAAAGAAAAGTGAAAACAAGGTTTTTACTTCTGCTACACTTCCAGTGTAGTTTACAAATTTATTTAAACTGCACACGCAAAACTGCTGTTTTGAAAATGACACCAAAATAGTAGTCATCATATAAAGTGTATAATGTAGAAAAACATTTTTCTCCTTTACTTTATAGATTAAAAAATTTAATCAAATAGTTATTTCTATTGAATGTACATTATGTTTTTCATGCATATTTACATAAAGAATTCGTACAAAAAATTGTTTTTTAGGATTTTGAAGAATATTTGCTAGGTGTTGTTGCCCAAAAACCAGAAGGTGAAAGAAATGGAACTTTTCTAATAAGAGATTCAATGTCGGGATATGATAGCAAGGTAGGAGATTTGATCCCCCTGTAAACAGATAAAATTGTATTTTTGTACAAATAAATACATCTGTGTATATATTATTTAGTGTTATAAATATAGTACTTGTGTGTGTGTGTGTGTGTGTGTGTGTGTGTGTGTAAGCTGCTGGAGGTAGATTTGAAGACCACCCCGGTGAGTTCGATCCGGCCTCATGAAACGGGAAACAAACCTCCCCTCACCGCCAAAAGGCAGATCGGTTTGGAAAGAAACCAGAAACAAAAAACTTTCACTTACCACCAGGGGCGGCACAAGTTCAAAAAAAATATTCTCCAAATCGACGACGAACCAGATTCGAAATCACATGAACGACGAGATCGATTTCTTCCATGGTACTGGAAAAACAGCTTAAAATGAAGGCTATTCGTTACCAACCAATCAGGATAACCTAGCTAATCAGTATCCAGGCGTCACCACGTGGAGGTTGCCTTCTTGGACGCCCAAAGTACTTGTGTACTTAGGAATGATTGCTGTACACATTTGTAAGTGTATGAGTACATGTTACATCTTCGTACATATCTACACGCTGGCTTACCTACCAGTAAAGAGGGACTGGTTGGGCTGTCTGTTAATCATTGTATTTATTTTCCACAGGGTCACAACATGCTCTTGAATTTTAAGACCTATGGCAGTACGTTATGTGATGCTCAAATAGTTTTGTCATAGATTCACCTGATACTTTAGTGTCGGAGCAGGTTGGAGCTATGGTATTTAAAAAATGACCTGATTGTTTGTTGGCTGGTATGGAGGACACATTATAGAAAAGTAATTAAAAAGCAAAGCTATTAACTAATTATCATAGATCCCCTTCTCTTTCTTCTTCTCTTCTTATCCTCATCTACTTCCCCTCCTAATCCTCTTCCCTCCCTTTTCCTCTTCCCTCCCTCTTCCTCTTCCCTTCCTCTTTTCTTTCTCTTCCCTTCCTCTTCCCTTCCTCTTCCCTTCCTCTTCTCTTTCTCTTCTCTTCTCTTTCTCTTCTCTTTCTCTTGCCGTTCTCTGCCCATTGATCACTTGGTGTCGTAAGCACCACGAATGGGTTTAGTTGAGTCAGGCTTTAATCTAACATTTAAAGATAGTATTGAATTAAGTTAACTTGCCATTTTTTGAAAGTAGTGAGTTATTTAAGGAGATTTTACTTTTATTCGTCAGGTTCTCATGATGTTTTGTAAGTCAGTGGAGGTACCAAGGAATCTTTTTTATTTTAAGGTAAGGCCTCATTTTTTTATTTAGTAATTTTTCACGAGGTTTCAGTCAAAGCAAGGGGTTGATGTAAACAGAGCAAAAAATATATTTATTTTGGAGCCGAGAAGTCAAGGCAAGAAGTTTTTCTTAGAATTAAAAATAGTTTACGTTTCTGTGGTATGGGAAATGTTTTATCAACAGTTTTTGTTAAAGGAATAGGAAAAAAAATATTTAAAAAACCCAGAACCACAGAAACGTTACCTACAATTTTATTAAAAACAGTGATTTATCTAAGGTTGTGAACGTAAAAGATATTAAAGAGAACTGAATTTTTGTGGGGTGACTGGCCCCGAAGTACGGTTCACAATTATGAACACAGTAATTTTGCCCCGTTACCAAATTAGGCAGTTAGTTCCTTTTACTTGCATCACTTTGTACGAGGTCAAATAGTGGCATAGGTTTCACGCTGATTTTCAGGTAACTTGCTGTGTCTTGGTGGCCAGATTTTTCATTCGAAGTGCTGAATTATTGAACTGATATACCAGAGACACAGGGAACACGAATACTCGGTTTTTCACATGTTAGAACTCAGTGGCGTAAAAATCACCACAAGTAAAAAAATTGTGATTATGAAACTTCATATTCTTGTATGGTTTTGACATTCGGACACAATGAGCAATTTGCGCAGGTGCAACTGTGTTGCCATTGCAAAGAACAGTCTTCTGATAGAAGTTCTGATAGAAGGATCACTGTTTGCGTCCGTTTGCTTTGTACAGCATCCTCATGTGTCTGGTAAGACCAGAATATTTGAGCAGAAAACAAAAGGATCCCCCTTATTATGTAATTAGTACCATGCAAATGTTGTTCCAATTGCTTAAAGCCTCTTCCGGTAATCAAAACTCAAGTAGGTATCCATATTCTCTTTCAAAGAAGGTCTCGAGCCAATTCATTGATTGTTGACGGGTTTAGTACTGCGTTTGTTAGTTAGTGATTCATAGTCAACTTCCATCTCATTGCCATCACTAGTACCAGATTGATGAAATTTCCCATATCTCAGGTGGCACAGGTACAGGAATATCACAATAGGGAACAGACCTTCTTATTGAAACAATATTTGGGTATAGCATGTGATCTTTTGTCTACTTGTTGAATCCAGCTTCTTTTACCATACAGAATTAGCAGTTATCCATTGGTACTCCAAATCGCTTTGCAGTGAAAGAGCTGATGTGGACTCGAAAAACACCCGTTAGTGATTGGGAGGTGTAAAAGGGTAAAACCGAGGGCTTCATCATTTCAGCTGAGTACCAAAGTCTTTTCAGAAGAAACTCCCAGGCGAATTTATTACTTGTGTCAATAATAATTTCAGACTCAAAAAATGTACCGAAACAATAAATCACTTGGTATCTTGATGCGCAGTTCTTGCCCCAAACGAAGACAAGAACAGACTTAATCGCTTTATGCAATAAATTCGCAGGAAGATGTGTAAAAGTTGTTTCATTGAAACAATCGAAAAGTGGTATGAACACAAATATGAACCTGTTACGAACCACGAAGATATTACAATTCTATAGATGTAGGAGCTTTGTCATGTCATGAGTCGAAACCTTTTTCCTGAGCTACGTTGCCAGAGATACTTCGCCCATGTCAGGCTACTTAACTGACTAAATACGGCTGTTTTGTACTTTGGCAGTGTGGACCTCTGTGCCTGCCTTCTTTCCGCCTACCTTCCTTCCACCTTGCTTCCATCCGCCTGGCCTCTATTCACTCGCATTCGTTTCGCCTCCCTTCATGTATATGTGGGACGAGTATTGATGACGTTAAGCAACAGAATTTGGCCCAGCTGTGGAAAGTGTGGTATGGCAAGAAAACAAAGAATCTTAAGGTAAGATATAACGTCTGGAATTGCGGTATAGTATTATAGGACGTAATGTTATTTTAATCCCCAAACTTGTTGACGACATTCTGTTACCTTGTAATTTCTCTTATTTTGCAGATCTGTTTCACTGCATCTGGACGTGTGTATGTTGAAGGACCTACAAATGATACCTTTGAGTCTATTGACGATTTAATACTTTATCACAGGTAAGCGTGAAACTAGCACCAAAGGATCTGTGTTTTCTAAGGTAGAAAAAAAGTTTTGTTCATTCTGTGTTAAATGTAGCACTTCCATACTACCATTACTCTCCAGAATAAATAAGGGAGCGGGGGCACTGATATTTGAGCCTGAATCAACCTTGTCCCGGAAAAAAGGATTGCAAGTTGACATATAGTGAACAAACAGCACTTCATAAGAGAAAATGATATGGCATCGTTGTATTAAAAATATGCTGGGTTTTGCATGGAAATATACCCTGTATCTTCGTATGCTCCTTTCTATGCACGCATTTTAGTATTGTTTGTTGTACGTGCTGTAATTCCACTTTATCTGCAGCACTGGAGTTCGTGATGGATTCAAATTCCACATACGATTCTAGGCGCCGTCTGCAACGGATTAATTACGTTTCTTCATGGCTGTCGGTCCTCTCCAGGTTGTGTCCAAGCTGTTAGACTTTGGATGACACGACCCCTAATGGGCAGACGCAGAGAGGTCTAATATTTAAAAGTCTGATCGACAACTTGTCGTAAGACGTAGAAAAAGATGTGAAAAATGCAGTAAATATTTGAGTACCACTAGAGCAGATGCATATTGTTAAACAAAGGTTGACTTACAACTTAAGATTGGTTCATTAAAGGAATTATTTGGAAAGGTCTTTAAAAGGGTTTTAGGCATGGCTACGTACTCTCTCTTGTTTTCATGCTGCCTTGCCCATTACTGACGGTATGCAGATTCGTATGATCGTAACCTCCCAATAATTTCTGTATCAAAACTCGTTTATTTTCATGCTGCTTTGACTTTTAGTCCACCCCTTACTTTGATATTCCCTTCTCTGCCCATCTCTCCTACAACATTTTACGTATCATCGGCTCTTCAGTGGTGCCACTCCAGGGTCCCCAATATATTTGCCCCTTTAAAAGTCAATGTTTACACCTGTAGTACAGAGATTATTTGCCTTACATACATACTATTTCCAACCCACCTGGACCACTTATAGGATGCCTGGCATATAACAATGTACAAAATCCGTTCAAACTCCGTTTAACAATATGCGAGATACAAAGGAGTTCCATGAAAATCCCCGGGTATTTGTTGTTTTCCGCCGCTAACTTTTTTATTGCTATCATAAATTTTAAGCATAGCTGCTCATGTGCAGTGGGCATTAGCGTAAAACATAGCTTATGCCACGTGGCTTAAAAAATCGAGCTCAATTGGGTCATTCGCGGGTGCATTCACTTGGCATGTGTGTGTATGTGTTTGCGTTAGTATGTGTGTGAGTTTTTACGGTGTATGCAGCTATTGTCGGAAAATCGGCATTCATTGACAGCATTTCCAGCCAACTCATGCACGCACACACACACACACTCAATTTCGAGGCTGATATAGATTTTATGACTAACCAGTGTTTTTCACGACACCACACACGAATGACCAACCGTTAGTGACGTTCAAGTTTCCACTCGACAGAATATGAGCTATTAATAACAACAGTTGGGAAAAGGACAACAGCATGCAGAGAATGTGTTGTCAGCGAGCAATATTGTTGTTTTGCTAAATGGCAGGTCTGATAATCTGTGGGGTTTTTTTTGGTTTGGTTTGATTTGATTGCTTCACTGTTCAAGACTGGGTTTTTTTACCATGTGACATCGCTGTAAATTTTTTTTTCGTATTCTTTGTTAACAGGAGATACAAAAGTTTTTTTCCGTGTTTTCTGGGTGAATCTTTAGGAACAAAGTTCACATCAACACCAAGGATTAATAGTATAAGTTCAGGAAACGATCAGTGATAGTCTTAAATAGTTTGCTAATATACAATCTATAGAAGTGTCACTTGCCTTATATAAATTGAAAATATAGTATGAAATGCAAATGCTGTAGTTTATATTTTTTAATTTTGAGGGATTTATTGTGAATAATTGAACAATCCCGATCAATCCTATTACGAGTTACTGATGTTATTTTAAATGTAGACTAAGAGTTTATTATTTGGTTATCTTAATAATAAACTTTAAATTGTAAACAAGAATTATCTCAGCAGTCAAGTTGCATTTTAACAAACCAATATTTATGTTTTATTCGATTGATAATAACTGGCTGTAGATTTCACCTAGGACAACCGAACATGTAGGATGGAATCTAGAATCATTTATTATATGTTATTAAGCGTCCAAAGAGAAGCCCTTATTTTTGTATTCAAGAGCTGATGTCGTTTCATGTGTAAATAAGCCTTCCTGTGACCATTGTTTCTTTCTTCGAAATGGACGTCTTGGAACTGTCTAACATCTAATTTTTTTCTCTCCATTCTGTACCTAAACTCTTTCAGGGCCAAAGTGGATTCAACTCCGTGGGTCTTATTGTTTCCCAGTCACTAACAGAATCTGGTTTATTCTTGATCCTTGAAAGGACGTTTCAATAAATATAGAATATGGAACAGCATAAAATTATTATTATTATTATTATTATTATTATTATTATTAGGATTGTTTTTATCATAGAAGCCACAAGTAACCCCTTTGTTTCACCTATTCTGTAACCCCTTAACTATATAGTAGGTAAAGTCTTATAATTGATTGGCATATTATTATCTACCAGCCATGACTTTCAGTATTGTAGACAAGAGCTATTGCGCTAACATAATAAATAGTGTGCTGTTTGTTTTTTTGGAGACATGTACGGTACTATCAGTATTGATTGTACTAAAAAGTATAGTAAACAAGGGGCCGTACATTTCTGACCACCACAAGTATGCAAGACAGGGTGTAATAGTCCTTTCTTCTCAAACAATAAAACCTAATGCCGTAAACCGGAGTAGCTTTGAAGGAAAGGTTTAGATAGTTATTTTAGTGATGTCTTAAATATGCTGTCCATAAACGTCATACAAGAATTAAATACAGTCAAATCCTAGTAAAAAACTTGAACACCCAATCACTATCCAAGTTCGTTCATTCAAAAAAATCAACTAAAGTGCGTTTATGCTGGGTGGGTGTGGCTTGGTCACGTGACCTAGAAAAAGTAACCAGCGTAGTGCTCAAAATATTTTTTTAGAATTGACTGCAAGCAGTAACACTTGTTTCTAATGTTTGAATAAGGAGATCTGGTATTTGAAAATATTAAACGGGCTCCAGTTATCAGTAATACACGCTTTAACAACCAATATTTAAACATTCGATCTCTACCTTCAAATTTTCTTTGACGAACTCATAAGGCTTACGAGAAGATGATATAGGCTAATAGTCACCAACAGTTCATAAAAGCAACTGACAACTGCGTTCACCTTCATTTGGTCTGCCAAAATTTGCAGTAAGAGCATGTTGGTGAATTAATAACAGGATAACGCAGAAGAAATCAACGATAGGTTGTCTTTTAGAAAACATGTTTTGCTATGTTGGCCCCAACTTTTAATTTTTTATCTTTAAATTTTGAAGTCTTTACTTAATCGGAGAATCCTGGTTTACAAAGTCAACTCCATTTTCTGTTAATTATTGGTATCGTTTACTGCATGTTTGTTTTTGTGTCACAGATCACCAAACGCTAACTGATGTCATTTTTATTGTCAAGTTGGCTGCAAGTGCGTTTGTTATTTGGAATAAAGAAATGTTCTTCTTCGGTTTTGAACAAGCTACAGATGAGACCTCTAGATGTTTGTGAATATTTACTAATAGTTATATTAAATTGTTTTTCCGGAAAATATGGTTTAAACTTTAGACGGTGTTATTAGACTTAAGAATCCCAATAGGAAGAATACACGACTGAATGTAAAGGCAAAAAGAATTCTAAAGTACATAACGATTGCATTTATCAATTGCATTTAACGATTGAATTTATCGATTGCATTTATCGATTGCATTTATCGATTGCATTTAACGATTGCATTCATCGATTGCATTTAACGATTGCATTTAACGATTGCATTTATCGATTGCATTTAACGATTGCATTTAATGATTGCATTTAATGATTGCATTTATCGATTGCATTTATCGATTGCATTTATCGGTTGCCTTTATCGATTGCATTTAACGATTGCATTTAACGATTGCATTTATCGATTGCATTTATCGATTGCATTTATCGGTTGCATTTATCGATTGCATTTATCGATTGCATTTAACGATTGCATTTATCGATTGCATTTATCGGTTGCATTGCATTACTCCTGATGACCAACAGCAGAAAGATGACGTGTGAAATTAATAAAGCATCTTGATACAACTTTTGTATTTGGCGTTTGACGAATTTGTTGCAGGAAATTATTGGATACTTTATTTCCACAAGTGTGAGCCCTATGTTTTATATTTGAAAATGGGCAGCCCCTCCTTAAAATTGCCTCCCCATTTTTGTCCCGCCTTCAACTAAAACTATGCGTATAATTAAAAAAATTATTGCCGTATGTAAATATTAATCTACAATCTTATTATACAATAAATACCTTTTGTTCTTATGTAAATGCTCCTTCAGTATAAGGCAACTCGTTTAACATCTATTTTGGAGTAAATAGCCAGAGAACTTATTTGAGGCAATATTTTATTCCTTTCTTAAATATAAATGATAGAAATATTCCAATGTAACTTTTTAAAAGTTATACTGAAAAGAAATAGAAACTGCATGTACTACCTCTTTTGAAACCTCAATTACTTCAAACTTTTTGTAATGGCTTAAACTTGGAAGAGTTTTTATGGAGTTATTTCTAAAATGACCTGTGCGATTGTAAACATGGGTTATTTTTGGGAGTCGTTGCCCAGCTGACATTCTTAACGAACACTAGTATTTTCAAATAGAAAAGTACTTAATATAGGTTCCTATAAATTAGACTACCATATCACGCTTTGCCTCAAGAAGTTGATTACCCACTTACTAATACTTACGACATGGCACAGGTATTATGAGTGATATGGTAGCACAGCTATTGATATTAGATTTTTTTTATTGGCAATAAGGTTCCCAGCAGAGCCACTAGGCTAACTCCTCTTGTTAAGAGAAAAGAAGGGCTTCTTTGAAGAGTAAAATAAAAGGACATCGGTAGATAATATGATGGAAGGGGCAGGATTTGTCAGCGTACAAACAAAGACGTTGGCAGTGATTACAGAAGGCTTTGACAATTAATGGATAAAACAGGTTTTTCTTGCTTCCTTTTATTATCACAATAGTTGATCTTACTGCTTCTTTGAACGAAGGATGCAACTCCCAGTTACAACTCTTTCAGAGGTAGTCTGACTATACAGCACACCAGTTCTTTGAGTTGGAAATACCCTTTTAAAACTTATTTTTCCCTCGGGAAAACTACTCCGTCTTAACTTCAAATTGACCAGTTTATAGGATAACTATAAGAAGAAACCACACTGGTCAACAAAAATTTCTGATAGGCTCAAGACATATCTAACTTGGGTAATTTTCGCGTGCTGATTTCAAAAATAGCATCCATTTTTTCCCATCACATCACGTTTTTTCTGTATAGATTTCACCAAAATAGCTATATTTATTGGAATTTGCTCATTTTTCACTAAATTGACGCTTTTTTCTAATTTGACTTAACACGACTCATCCGGATAGTTTGCATATCACAATTGAGTTTTGGTTTTAAAAGTTGTCTTTTTGGGTGTTTGATGCATGCACCTTAACTTAATTTGATTTATATACTTAACCTTATATTTTTATCATAGAAGAAGATGTCAATTGAATAAAGATGTCAAGAAAGTGCAAAAATGACAGTGACTCCT
>RDPX01000123.1:1573412-1624412 GCA_003991215.1 Morbakka virulenta
AGATAGGATAATTTTACCCCCTCTGCATATTAAACTGGGACTCATTAAGCAGTTTGTTAAAGCCTTAGATAAGGATGGGAAATGTTTTCAATACATATGCAAATCATTTCCCGGACTAAGTATTGAGAAGCTCAAGGGGGGGATCTTCGATGGACCAGACATACGAAAGTTGAATTCTATGAATTCTCTTGAAGCTGCTGCATGGCAAGGATTTGTTGGAGTTGTACAAAACTTTCTTGGCAACAAAAGGGCAGACAAATTCAGAGAAATAGTGAAGAGCATGCTGGATGCGTATCAGCGTCTTTGGGCAAATATGAGCATCAAAGTGCACTTCTTGCACAACCATCTTAATCAGTTCCCTTCCAACTGTGGCGATGTAAGTGACGAGCAAGGTGAGCGTTTCCACCAGGATATTAAGGAAATGGAGACCAGGTACCAGGGCAGATGGGACGTTCGGATGATGGCTGACTATTGCTGGAGCATTAAACGCAGCAATCCAGAACTTAACCATTCACGCCAATCAAAGAAAAGGAAATTCCTTCCAAAGCATTCCAGCTCTTTGATGGAGTAGAGCCTACATTAAACTAACTACTATAGAATTGTTGTAGTTTTTTGTGTTTAAGTTCACAAATTGTGTTCATCAATTCTTTGTCATTTCGTAGTAAATTCCTTGGAACGATAGTCACTATACCAATTTGAAGCTGAAGTATTTACGAAAAACATTTTTCACGCACATATTCATCCTTATTTCCCTCATATAGTTTTTAAAGTATCAAAATAGAAGTGTTCCTATTCTAAGTAGCGTACTAGGGATATTCAAACCCAAAATTTTGAAAATTTACTAAAACGGGCTTGTTTACCACGATTCAGTTGCCAGAATTTAAAATTAAAGACTTTTAATCATCTATGACCCTTTACTTAATGAATTTCACCACCCCAAAAAAACTCCTATGAAGTTTAGAATATCTATATAAAACATTTGAAGTAACAAATGTCAGCTTTGTATATTATATCCTGTTCAACAAGCCCTAAAAAGGGTGATTTTGACAAAAGATGATTTTCTCAAAATAAAAAAATTGGCACGTGATGGGCAAAAATGGATGTCATTTTTAGAATCAGCTCATAAAAGTTGTCTAAAATCATCTTGAGTGGATGTCATCAGAGAGAAAAATATTTTTTTGTAGACCAGTACCATTATTCCTTGGAAAACTACCATAAACTGCCGGGATAATTAACCAGAATACTAAAGCACCGAACAGTGTTATCAGGTGTCCTCTTACAGATACGATATTAAATGACACTACCAAACACTAACGGGTCAACTTACCAGAGTACTAAATTATCGAGCAGTGATACACACAAGTGTCGCACAGTGAAATCAAGTGGCCTCTCACGGATACCATAGCAAATGACGTCATCATACACCAAACGGCCCAACTAACCAGAATACTAAATTATCGAGCAGTGGTATCAGGTGTCCTCTTGCGGAAACGATATTAATGACAATACCTATATCAGGTGTTCTCAAGTCTAGTCCATATTAAAGATATCACAAATTTTGGGTCAGCAGCTATATTTTAGTGGCCCATGAAGAAAACCAATATAGAATGGGTTTTTTAATATATACTGTAATTTATACCGTTTTTCTCCTATTGATACATTGAAGATTTTCGTCTTTGCCATTTACTGGCAGCATTGCGCACAATGATGGTCTTGCATTAAATATTTGGAAATTTATCAAACTTAGTTCAGTGACCTACTCGCAATGGAAATACAAACGACTTTTAATACTTTGGGAATTTAATGTTAACGATATAGACATTTTTATATGAGGCCTTGGAGCGGAAGAAAAATATTTCAAAAACAAATCATATTCCTGCAAAATTCTCTTGGATAACGGACCACCCTGCATTTATACTTTGCTCAACGTGCTGAATCAGGATTAGTCGTGTTTCTCAACTTTTATAAAAAGTTCGCAAAAGACGGTATTGTAGAAAAAGATGAAGTTCGTTGAGTAGTGTAACGAATTCACAAATGTATACGCGATCCGAGTAAAACAACAATAAAATATACACAAAGTGTTCGGCTTCTCAATCCTCTATTCACTTTTATACTAGACTCAAAACTTAAAACACGCCATTTTCTCTTCCTTTCAACTCACCATCCCTCAGCTAAACAATACAATAATTACTAAAGTATCATTGGATAATACAAAATACTTCCGGTCGAACTCAGTCATTGTTACGTCCATAAAACTGTCCCAAAATGTCTCTTAAAATACCACAGTAGCAGCAACGGTATTGAACAGATCTGTATTTTTTTCTCCAACCCAATACATTCGTTCAAATATTTTGTAGTACTGAAGAAAAATTGATTAAGAGTTAAGATCTAAATTCACGAGACCATGGCATTACCAGGTATCAGGCTCAGTAATGTGAGCGACACGTATCACAGCAGTAGCAATTGAATCAATTTTTAACCCCATGAAACAACGTGATTCCGGTAGTGCTTATAGGATAATGCAAAAGGTAGCTAGAGCAGAGAAAAAAAATCCAAAATCAAATCAAATTGGAGTTTCTGAAGATTCATTTGGAGAGGAAAAGATGGTGTTCAAAAAGAGAGATTGTTTAAGCCTGTTGAAATTTTGAAATGTAAAAATATTTCTTGTGTTAAACCGTGGCAAAGAACTCGATATCGAATAAATTTTAAAAGTAAGATTGAATAACTGTTTAGGACAGCGCATCAAAATTCAAATTCTTTTATCATTCTGCCTGTGATAATGTTAATAATGCAGATGAAATAAGGTTGCCTCAGGGGCGTAAGTTGACTTGTGTCGTTTTTACTGGCAGACATAGGAAAATACCATTGTACTCTGACACTCGACGTAAACTTTTAAGACGGATAAATGTACAGGTTAGAGGCCTTATAAGCTCAATATTCCTATTCGTGTAGAGTAATGTGCACAAAAGTCAGGTTTTACGTTTTAAGTTTTAGGTAAGACGTTTTTTACCTTAATCTGTTAATCTTGCAATCCAAGAGTTGTAACGGAACATTACAAGAACTAAAGTATCAATCCGCTAAAATTGTTTTATGCAAAACACTAAAACGTGGATAACGTATTGACATAAAATAGGATACTACAATAATATAGAAAAGCATAAAGTGAAAGGTTACCAGTACCACGATACAAGAAAAGAGCCACTTACTGGAAGACGTAAACAAATCCCATGTAAAGCTAAACAACAAATAAACAAAAGTGCCCATCAATGTACGGCTGGGACAGCAGGTCGCATTTTCTCGTGACTTTGAGTGGAAATATGGAAGGGAGGAAAAAATTTAGGGAAGATAATTTCCCTCTCTGCCTATTCACACAGAGATTTCTTTGAACGCTTCTTCGAAAAATGTCTCAACGTTTACGTAAGACACTAGTACTTGATTATGGCTTAAAATCCAATAACAGAATACAAATTGCCCTCTGTTAAAAATATTATCTTGTCATAGAGAGAGGGTATCAGGGTGAGTGAACAAGGATCTGTTCTTAGTTAAGAGGCAATAAATTGAATGAAGTTACAGGTTTAATTTGTATTGCTGAAATTTTCTCATGAAGGGAGAAATTAATGTGACTACATCACTTGCATTTGTTAATCGAACAAGCGAGTGCTTTTACTTTCACCATTTCAGTTCCATTCACAGTCAATTTACTCTCCAAAATCAACATTCTCTCAAGGAGAAACAAAACATGTTACTTAACTTTCTTGAGCATTTTTCATAGTTGTTTATAAACTTTTATCACAACTTAACCGAGGTGCCTGGGTTTCTTAATGTTCCTTTCTTTTTAGAGCTTCTATTGCCGAGATTTTAAATATATCCATTAACCCCTTATGTTCAAACTCTGTTAGAAAATAACTATATTTGTTATTATTTTGGACTTTGAAAATTATGGAACGGCAATTATGAAAGATTTGCTTTTTATAATTGCCGTTCCACCAAAGATTTGCTTTTCATAATTGTTGTTCCATCAAATTTATGCATTTCATAATTCCGTTCCATCAAAGATTTGCTGTTCATAATTGCCGTTCCATCAAAGATTTGCTTTTCATAATTGTTGTTCCATCCCATGTTAGGAGTTTTAAAATTATGTTTTGCCTGCTCGTGTTCATTAGCTAAATCATCTCTAATTGTAGTTTAGTTCGCAACATTGCATTTGTATGCTCGTTAGTAATTTTGTTATTACTTTCTTACCAGTATGTTGCAGGTTAAAATATCACATTTCGCTGTTTGGGATTACAAGGCTCTATTTATTTCCAATTAGATATCGACAGGGGAAAAAAAAATATATATATTTGTTTTTTTAGGGGTTTTTTGTGTTCCTGCTGTTGTTTTTGTATCAACCGACTGTTCTTCATCCTTTTTCTTAGAGAGTGGGTTAGAAAGGAAAGTAAAAATGGAACACATTAATACAGGTTTTAGGTTTTGGAAGAAAACAAAGAAGTGCTTTTAAGATCATAAACAGGTCCATTTTTATGAAGATGCTATTTTGGTTGTTCCAATGTGTAACGATTATTCTGACTTGACTAACAAAAAATCAAATAAAAAGAAGTAAGGTAAATTCTCTTACAAAATGATCCTGTGTTCTTCTTCTTATTATTCTTCTTCTTCTCCTTTTTCTCTGACTTTTCCTCTGTCAAGGGTCATCGCAACGAATATGGCAACTTCACCGTGTACGGTCCTGTGCACCCTTCCTCTTGAACCCCTTGCTGCCATGTCTTCTCTGATGTTGTCCTTCCATCTGCTCCTTGGTCTCTCTCGTTTTCTTCGTCCCGGTATTTCCATCTGCATGCACCTCTTTCCCATATACTGTTCATCTCTTTTTTCAACATGTCCAAACCGTCGTTGCTGATATTCCTGCATGACCCTGTATTTAAGATGCATTATTCCAAAAGGCATTGAATTACAGATAAGATAAAAAAGTTATATGTGGTGGTAAATACAGATTGTTCATAGCACACTACAAGAAAAACTGTCAAATCTGTTATTAATGAGTTTCAATATGAAAGACAAAAAAATGTTTAAAGAAATCGAGGCAGCGCTTTCTCGGAAGATAATGCTATGGAAAATATGAGAAGCCTGATTGAAAAGTAACTTTAAATTAATTTTCCTAACAATGGAATGTATAAGGAGTTTGACAAGGATTTTACTACATATAAACAGAAAGCTCGAGGAATCATAGCACATTCCTTATACCTATCAAGACCTCTATTCCCCCTTTATAGTAGAGGAACTAAGGACTTCGTCCTTCATCCGGCGTTCTACAACCACCTCCAAGACAACTGTATCGAATAACTAGCTCCTTTCTACTCCGCCTGCCTTCGATTAAAAAAACTCCCGAAGGTTTGGAGAAAAGGGAAGGTCATTGTCATTCTCAAGCCCCGTGGTTCTTCAGACACGGCCACTAGCTACAGGCCGATAAACCTCCTCTGCATCGGTTTTAAGATTATTGAATGCTTGATATGCAATGGAATCGAAGGCATTGTCGACTCTCAAGTGCCTCTAGACCAAGCTGGATTCCAACCAGGAAGAAGTACCCTCGAACAGGTATGCCTTTTCATGGAAGACATTAAATCCTCCTTCCTTACCAAGGAAAAGGTTGCAATTGTTCTTGTGGACCTCTCAGCTGCATGTGACATCGTGGTACATCAAGGACTAACAATTAAGCTGCTACAGTGCATCCCTAGCAAGGAAACAGTCAGAATGATCACGGAAATGATCAGTGATCTTGTCTTCTCGACTTATCAATGGCGTACCACAAAGGTCAGTGTTAGCACTAATGCTATTTAAGAAGTTTACAGCTAACATCCCTACCTATACTAGCAGGAGGTACATATATGCAGATGGCATAGTTCTTCTGTACCTGGTAAAATCATTCAAGAGTATTGGAAAGGTCTTGTCAGCGGATCTTAATGAAATAAACAGTACTTTCATTTCTGGAGACTAGAGCTCAACATGAACAAAGCCTTTTCAAGTGTGCTTCACTTAGCAAACAGGTAAGATTATTGCAGACTTAAGGCTGCAGTCGGTGCAACCGCCATACCATTCGAAAAAAAAATCCGAATTACTTCGGTGTTACTCTTAACCGATCGTTAACATACAAAAAGCATCCTCAGAAGACCTCAGCGAAAGTTCGCACCAGGTCAAATATATTACATTGCATTGCAAACAGTGAATAGGGTGCTTCATTTGATGTCCTTCGAACATCTGAATTGTCGCTCTGCTCCTATGCTGGTGAGTACTGTACCCATGTGGTAACTTGCATGCGAAATATCTAGACCTTCTGCCCTTAGTAAGAACATGCGCATTACCAGTGGCTGCATCCGCTCTACGCCTCTTTATTTGCTCCTCATTCTCTCAGAAATTCAGCCTACTGACTTTAGGAGAAAAAACACCGTTTTTAAGAACTACACTGAAGCGCTCAGTAGTCTATCTCACCTAGACCACCCCATAGCAGCTGCTGACAGAGAGGCCCAAGAAAGGCTCCAGACGAGCTCTATCCACAAGATAAACACATTACGCGTGACGCAAAAGGAAGCTCTGCGGACCTGTGGGTAGCAAAAAAGTGGCAGGACAGGTGAAATAGTAGTGAGTGTAGGTTGAAGCAGTACGTAACAAAGCCGTCAGTTGAGCCGTTGGGGCATGATCTACCTCTGTCGCTCTGGATGTTGATTAACAGACTGAGGTCAGCCGATGGAAGGTATGCCAACATCATGTTCAGAATCGGGCAAGCACAGAGCAACCAGTGCATATGTGGGCAAAGGCCAAAACCAGAATACGTGCTACAATGCAGAACCATTGGACTTAAAGGAGACCCGAAAATTGTGAACGTAGAACTTTGACATTGGCTGCATTATCTACAAAAGTCAGCTTATAATATAAATTTGAATAGAATATTGGTTAGTGCAGTTTCACCGTAACCAAGAGGTTCCTCAAGCAGGCGAAACGAAAAACTCTGCAAAAGAAAAAGCCATTAGTTGGCTTCAGGAAGGGGCATCCAACTAAGAAACTCCTCATTGCCAAATCCAAGTCCCTCTAAAGGGCATCGTCTGAGCTCCAAGTACTTGGGGAAAATGACGTTAAATAAAAACAAACGTTGAAAGAAATATTGTGTTATGTTACTTTTTGTAAAATATGTTGTAATGTACGAGACGAGATGGTTACTGTCTTTTGTCCTTTAAAATAGATAAAATACGCTGATCTAAAAAATGCAGATTGGATCCTTCTTATATACATATTATTTCTAGCAAATACGTTTGTGACAAATTCAAATTCTAATGAGAGCAAATGTAATGACAAATATCATCCAAGACTGTAACAGGCTAGAGTTTTCATAAGAAAACTGTTATAATGGTATGATGACCATTTATAATACTAAATTTATAATGTGTTACGTACTTTACAATAATCCCAATTTTATCGAGGTGGATGGTAAAGAAAGCTCATCACTGATGTACCACAATAATCGGGGTTATGATCTTCTGCGCAGAAAGGCTTCCACGAAATAAGAAAGTCACAAAATTAAGGAAAGAGTGAGGTTCTCCTTGCAATATGAAGATAACGAAAAGTAGAAATGTTTGAAGTTTTAAAAATTAGTTTTAAGGTAACAATCGAGGAGGATATGCTATTTGAATCAAAAGTGGATTTTAGACAAGGTAAAAAAGAGTAATCATAAGAGAAAATGTACTTATAAAGGATATAGATTGTATCATAAAAGTAAGGAAGGGTCTGGTGTACTGTACTCTATGCAGTTGAAACATATTCACTGACAGAGGCGGCGTTGCAAAGAATAAGATGCAGGTATTGTTCAGTACTCGAGATGAATATTGTAAATGTTTAGAACCGATAAGTTTCGATTAATTAGATTTTAGGAAGTAAAAAATTAGGAACATTTAATAATGGAAACAGAGGGTACGAGTAGAAAAATGTAAGTTAGCCATCCACATTAACGAGGTGCTAAATCGAATAGAATACTTGAAGCTCAATACCAGGAAAGGAATCAATCTGAGATAAAGTAAATATAGTATTCTGGATTTGAAATAAATGCAGATTTGTGAAAATTATCAATTCCAAAGCTACCGATACTAAATTTTGTAAGAGCTAAAAGCTAACAATCACGCTTAGGTTAAGAAAAACATGCATGATGTGTTTTATTTGTGCAAACTTGTTTCTGCATAAAAAATGAAGTCAAGTTAATGCTTGCATAAATTTTGAAAGCTTTAATACTAATATAATCAGCATTTTGTTTTCTTTAAGTTTGAAAACTGTATTAAATTCTTTTTCTAATACTATATTTTTTTCCTTTTTGACTACGATTTCAGTCGTGTTTACAAAATTTGGACAAAAAAATTGTCAGTCTTGGACAGCTGTATTTTTGGATAATTGTAAGTTTGGATAGCTCTAATTCTGAATGGCTCTAACTTTTCATAGTCGTAATTTTGGATACCTCTAATTTTGAATGGTTCTAAATTTTCATAGTCGTAATTTTGGATACCTCTAATTTTGAATGGCTCTAATTTTGGATAGTCGTAATTTTGGTTAGTTCTATTTTTCTCCAGTCAGGTCTAACACCTTTCTTATTTTCTAACTTGATGAAGACTTTTCCCAAAACCATTCAGTTATTGAATACTTTGCCTCTCAATTTTTACAGGAAGGCAATGAGTTTGAAACCACTTCAAAATAATCAAGGTAATTGCAGCATGAGGAGTAAGCCAAGTTAATAATCGTCTACTACAATAATCGACGTCACTTTAACATAAGGTACACAGGCATTACAATCATGTAGCTTAACCTTGCAGCCACATGGACTCTGTGAACAAGAAAGTTAATTCTACTACTCATATCTTACCTGCCTCTACCTAAAAAGACATAAAGCTGCAACTGAGAATCAGTATTTTTTCAATAAAGAGCAAACAAAGCTTAGTTGTTTAAAATTTCACATTTAGAAAGATTTTTAACATTTTACCGCCAGTATTTCACGTAACATTCATCAAATATATTACATTTTATCTAAGAACTAAAGGTTTTGGCGTTACGCAAAGACTTGATAAATACCAAACGATCAGTCTACGGCGGTCTGTAATTTGTACTTTTGCATTGTACACAACATTGAATTCAAACGGATTTATATATATGGTTTTTTTGTATGATGACGATTGTGAAAACATGAAACTGACAGAACTAAGTTTTGTTGATTTTTTTGTCGTCCTCCATTTGATTTGCTCTAATATCCTTATATTATTGAGCACAGTCGATAGCTAATAATTACTTCGATACTGGTATATATATATATATATATATATATATATATATGTAAAAGATATAATAAGTTGGAAAGTATCAAAAAACTACACTATCCGCCGATAGTGTAGTTTTTTTATTCTTTCCAACTTATTATATCTTTTATTACGCTCTGCATTTATGTATCGAGCACTCTAATACGGTTAACCGAATCGAATGTACCATATATATATATATATGTATATATATATATTATATATATAGTAGAATATATATGTATATAAATGTATATAATATATATATATATATATATATATATATATATATACATGCAATGCGTGATTGAAAAATTATTGAATGTTAAATAGCGGTTAAACTTGATTAATGAATGTAAAACTAAAGAATTTTCAAAACTCTGATATTTATGGTTACATAGTCATCAACTTAACCAATATTGAACAAAAATTTGTACAAGAACAATTTAATTTAAAAATAATTAACCATCAAGAGAAAAATTTTAGCCTTTACAATAGTAATTAGCCAACAAAATGTTATTTTTCAAGTAAAGTTTCAAAATTAATTTAAATTTTTCATTCAACATTGTTTTTTTATTTGAAGCAGGTTTTATTGCTTGTTTCTCGTCCAAGCAAAGACAGCATGTTTTTATAGTATTTAAATATGGTTTTACGTGTTTTCCAATGGACCAGTCTACTGCATTAAATCGTGCTTTTTTCTCAATTCCAGTAGGTAACTTGAAACTGATATCCTTTTTGTAAATTTTTGTATATTGTATATTTTGTGTCCTGTGTATCATAATTTTCGAACTTCATTTGTTAATCCTATGTACGACATTGTGGAAAAGTTTGAACTGACATTGTATAGGCATTTAACAGATGATATATCTCAATACTCAAGTGTATAAAGGTTATCAATTTACAATTTCTTGTTGTGTGACTGATAATTTTGCCGACACTGTCGTTACAAATGTAACTGATATTATCACAGATTCTTTTGAACATCCATTGAAATTTGCTTAAGTTGAAAAGTGTGTGTTATTAATGTCAGGAACACCTTTCTAACTTTCATGGAAAAGGCATTACTATACGAAAAACTGAGCTAAATGATTTTACATTATGCATTCGACTTTCTCTTTTTCGTTTATTGTGTTGGTTGGTCCTCTTTCATGAATAAAATATCGAGTTGTATATCTTCCTTTTCGTAGAGCTTGTTTTTATTCCGGTTTTATTTCTTCGAAATATTTAGATTCGAAAAATATTTTACCAGTCTAAAAATTGATGGAATTTGGAGATTGGATTAGTAATTTTAGGATATTTTATTTATTTGTGAACGCATAGCAGAGGGAGGGACATTTGTCTTTTTAAATGGTTTGTATGCATCTGATTTTAAGACCAAGATGATGGCGTAAATGCAAGGGGAGGTAAGACTTGTCTTTGTATTGATTTAAAAGCCAATTGTTTTAAATGCATAACAAGCTTTTTTCATAATCGGTCTCTTTTCTAGGTGACAGTATCATGTAATATTATGACAAAAGGCCGGACAATTATACATATGCATAAATGCGTATATTTTTTAGGAGTATTTTCATACAAGCTCGGATTTTCATCTTTCTTGTTAGAAGAACGCAAAAAGAGGGTTTATTAAATGCATAAAATGCATATATACCCTTTTGGTTATGGGATAGTGCATATTTCTGCATAATTTGGCGTTTTTAGTGCATATTTTTTTAAAACATAGAACCTTCAATACACATTTTTACAATAAAATCTGAAAACAAAGTGAATAATTCAAATCTCCAGTCATTGGGTCTCTCCTAAATATACACTGAAACGTTATATATTCAGATAGTTATGTAATCCGTAGAGCAGATCAATTCACTTTTGCGTGGGTTTGTTTATGATTTAAGGTGGTTAACGAGCCGTTATACTAATAATGCTTCTAGGTGCGACTATATACATTTTTAATAGTCGGACTAGAATTTTAAGATACAATTAGTATATCAAACTTTGCCCGCATACACGTTACCCTCTTCAGTGCATAAGAAGTTGGTTATATTTAGCTATTCCCTGTAATCTTAGAGAGCTTTTAGTGCATATTTCCAGGGTTTTTTCTCATATTTTGAAGTTTTCTAGAGCATTTATATGTGCATATTTTAGATTTTATAGTGGATGAATATCCGGGCTTTAAATTTATGACATCATCGTGAGTATATAAACTTACTTCCTTTTTGACACTAATCTTGAAATGTATTATAATCTGCCTACTAAACTGCTTATTTCCGAGCAGTAGTGAATTTTCATGGTGTCACCTAAGTGTTCTCCTCCTTCTTTCTTTTTCCAGGATTTTCTTTTTAAAAGAAAAGCAATTTCTTGTTGCGCAAAATATTTTTTTTTATTTTTCAGTTATTGTTGGGTTTTTTTTGCCACGTTTATTGGTCTGCTGAGTAAAACTTTCTTTATAGAATGCCAAAATTCTTTGATGTCTATTTGTACAAAGGAAGAGAAAGTCTTATTTTTGTTTTCTCATTGATTCACTTGTAAATATCTTTTTAGCACGAGGAAGATTTTAGAATGAAACTTGAACACAGATATTTATTTACAGTAAGATGTTAATTCCAGGGCAACGAAAATAGCTTCTATTGCTTCCACAGATTCCAGTTGTATCTCGAGTGACTATTTTATTGATATCCAATGAGCAAGTGATTTTATCTTTCTCTTTTAGATATTTCTAATTGATTCTACTTTGATACATTCCCCTGTTATGATTATATACATTTAATTTAGCTTGTGGTGCTGTTCAGCAGCTTAATAGTAAAGCTTCGAAACTCTATCCAACTGCACATGTCCAAGTTTCTTCGGGGATATAATCTATATAGTTTGTGCGTTTCTTTTTTCTATGGTTTACATAAAATTCCATTTGAATAAAGAATTACAAAACAAAAAATATGTGGAGTTTTCAACACATTTTTGTGCAACAGAATAAGATCGGTTTTATGATAACAGATTAATCACTGTACTTTTCTGAATATCAGAGTAAGGAAATCAAGTTTCATTTTATCTTTGTCCATAACTGGAAGTAAAGGATTTTTGCATTTGGCCCCTTTAAAATTGAGCTTGTCATCTGTTATTTTGTAGTCCCGTTTTTTAAAGGTTCGTTCCATACTGAAAGGTTTTGTCAGTTTACTCTGGAGGTGCCCAATATTTTGGTGTTTACTCAAAAAAGAGGTACAACAGTATAAAGCTACAAAGTTTGAAGATAAATAAACAGTTTTAATGAGTAACATAATTGATCTTTTTACTTAAAACAGATTTTTATTACTTCCTATCTATGTTTGGAATAATAAAATTTTCTCAGTTAAGCTATTATAGTACCAGATTTCCTCTTTTTTCTTTCAGTGGCACATTATATTTAAATGTTCATGTGGCACAGGCAATATTCTGAAAGTGCATCTGTGATAGATCATTAAAGCTAAAAAGGGCACAACTCCTTAGAGCTAACTAAGAAACAGATACCTTTCTTTGCGGAAACCCATTCCTTTTATCTTTGATACCACTAAAACCCAATGAATGAGGGTATACAGTTAGGATTTTTAATTTGTTTGAACCAATAACCTATGAAATTCCTCAGGTATGCTCTCCTCAATTTAGGAATGAATCTTTAACTATAGCAGTATTTTAGGGAATTAATTCAGAACATTAATAATCACAGTTCTATGTATGTAATGAGTTGAAATGTCAAGCATCCTACTGTCAGGCTTTAAAGAAGCCAATACTTTTACATGGCATTTATCACAAGAAATTGTGCTCTGTAGAAATAATTGTGATGCATGTATGAAGAATTGTCTTATTTTTTAAAATCGAAAGACATAATTACCTTAAACGAACAGAAGCTCAGCAAGTTGTCAAACCCACAGCTCCACGTTTCTTTGCTACCATTTTGACCACATCATTACAACCTAGTGTACATTAAAAGAAGATTGACTCCTGACTGCAGGTGAGGTGGTCATAGCTCATCAATAATTCAAAACGAGATTCAACACAGAAGTTCATTACCAATGTTGTTAAATGCTTGAGGTAAGCTATAAAAGGAAGCAGATAGGATAAAAAATTTTCTTATAACTTTGAAAATGAAGAAGGATACATTTATCTAGTACAAATATATTTTGCCGTAAGTACTTTCAGTCAAGCTTTTAACTGGATTTACCATTCTTAAAATATCTTGTAATAGAATGCTAAAGAACGTTTTAACAATATGTTTTCACGAATGCGTTGTCTTTTGAAATAGGTAAAAAGAAAGGCACAGTTTAATTCTTGTTTGTTTAGCTTTTAATGGATAAGAATTCTAGATGGTGGGTTTGTGAATATTTCCAACAGAGATGGTTCACAATATGTACTGAGTATGGATTGTTTTTAACATTGCGATGGATGTTTAATAGCAATTATATTGTAGTATATCTTTGTATGTTTAGAATTGATATTGTTTTGAAAAACTAGGTACTGGAGAAAAGATGTAACATTCAAACAAAACAAACCCTTTCAAGATAAGAAAAGAAAATCAATTAACGGTTAAGTTGTGTTAGTAGAGTAAATCTCTTGTTGTTTGTAATATACACATAAAAGATATGACGTTATAAATATTAAGTGCAAGTTAACAATCATTGTTAGGAAATTAAATTTTCCTACTCCTACTGGGAATAGAATTCAAGTAGCAAGTTTAATATTATGGGGGCGTTTTTTCTGCTCTCAAGTATAATAAGCATATTTTTTTTGGTGAAACAAAAGCGAACTAATTTTGTCTTGTTGGTTTATCAAACAATATTAATTTGATGAGAAAAATGACAGATAATATTGGAAACGTCAAGAGAATAATTTACCACAAAGAAACTTTCAGTTCTATCTTTTGAGAAGATTTGTATACCAATTTCACTTCAATTGACTGATTTGGACTAGTATTATTCACTTATTAAACTGAGGAAATCAGTAGTTTTGGTAAAATGAAAACCTCTAATTAAGCAATATCCCAATTTCTTCAAAGTTTTGAAACAATCCAGCTGTGATCAATTCTTTATCGACTAAGTTTGTACATTGTTAACTTCAGGAAGAAGTTTTATGACATAGTCCACTTCATAAGGAAAATAAGACAAATATTTTTAGATTTATTCCAAAACAAGTTTGTACATTGTTAACTTCAGGAAGAAGTTTTATGACATAGTCCACTTCATAAGGAAAATAAGACAAATATTTTTAGATTTATTCCAAAACAAGTTTATACATTGTTAACTTCAGGAAGAAGTTTTATGACATAGTCCACTTCATAAGGAAAATAAGACAAATATTTTTAGATTTATTCCAAAACAAGTTTGTACATTGTTAACTTCAGGAAGAAGTTTTATGACATAGTCCACTTCATAAGGAAAATAAGACAAATATTTTTAGATTTATTCCAAAACAAGTTTATACATTGTTAACTTCAGGAAGAAGTTTTATGACATAGTCCACTTCATAAGGAAAATAAGACAAATATTTTTAGATTTATTCCAAAACAAGTTTGTACATTGTTAACTTCAGGAAGAAGTTTTATGACATAGTCCACTTCATAAGGAAAATAAGACAAATATTTTTAGATTTATTCCAAAACAAGTTTGTACATTGTTAACTTCAGGAAGAAGTTTTATGACATAGTCCACTTCATAAGGAAAATAAGACAAATATTTTTAGATTTATTCCAGAACATGCCACAGAAAGCCTTTTTATTATTTGAAAGCAGTGTGCAGAAAGTAGAAATTTTATGAATTGTGAAAAGACATAAAAAGCATTCTAATCCCAATTGCAACCACTGTTTGATTCTTAGGCAGAGTTTTAATAAAGAGATTTGAATTTATCACGGTGGAAAATTATCAGTTTTTTTAACTGGAATAATTTCATTAGGGTTTGGATTTAAAAAATGAAACATCTGAGTAATTATATTATTTATTAACCATGTGCTTCCATTTATAAATATATTTTGCTCTTGTAATTTAAGTGGTAAGCACAGGTGAAGGGAAATAAAAACAAATGAAAGTAATAAAGGTGAAAAAATATTTAAACGAGGTAGAATTGTAAAACAGACAATATTGAAACCATTAGAGATACTATGAAATTATTATTCTTGTCCAACTTACACCCTAATAGGTAGTATATAAATTATAGATACATAAATATATGATACATATAATTCATACAATTTTTTCTTACATAAAGCAAAGGCTTCATATCAGTTATGTTAAAGCTATTATATAATTTTGTAATAATTCTGCTGTTGGGATGATAATTTAAAATGAAAGATTATAGGTTTTAAATCGATGGTATTACTAGGTAGGATACATAAATAGGTAGGATACGTAAATTAGTAGGATACATAAATAGGTAGGATGCATACATTGGTAAGATATATAAATTGGTAGGATACATGTATTGGTAAGATACATAAATAAGTAGGATACATGAACAGGTATTATACATATATAGGTAGGATACATAATAGTGATGTCTTACAATAGGATATATCTAGTCATTACTCAAAAAACGTACGTATCTCCTGATATTTTACCAACGAATTACNTCCAACTTACACCCTAATAGGTAGTATATAAATTATAGATACATAAATATATGATACATATAATTCATACAATTTTTTCTTACATAAAGCAAAGGCTTCATATCAGTTATGTTAAAGCTATTATATAATTTTGTAATAATTCTGCTGTTGGGATGATAATTTAAAATGAAAGATTATAGGTTTTAAATCGATGGTATTACTAGGTAGGATACATAAATAGGTAGGATACGTAAATTAGTAGGATACATAAATAGGTAGGATGCATACATTGGTAAGATATATAAATTGGTAGGATACACGAATAGGTAGAATATATAAATAGGTAGGCTACATGTATTGGTAAGATACATAAATAAGTAGGATACATGAACAGGTATTATACATATATAGGTAGGATACATAATAGTGATGTCTTACAATAGGATATATCTAGTCATTACTCAAAAAACGTACGTATCTACTGATATTTTGACAACGAATTCCATAATATAACCTCAATAAGCAGAGTGTTATTTGCTTTTCTTTTACTTCCTTTGAATTTTTATATATATTGGAGAATGCTTGTTTTACAAACCTTACGGGTAAAAAGAATTTTTCCCCTGGTGACAATAGACATCGTATGGTACAGGGTGCTGATTGATTATTGCTTGTTCTATTTATTGTTTGTTTTATGTCTCTTACATTACACTGCCTTTTCTCACCATAACAAAAAATATTTTAAAGAAGCTAAAGCTTATTTGTTGATATGTGTAGCAGATCACATACACCATACTCTCTTCCAATCTTCAAACCAATTTTGTTTAGCTTATCTTATTAATAAAATAAATGGGAGCATTTAGTGCCTATATTATTTTAGTTACTTCTCAAATAAGTAAAATAAGTTGATAAAATAATAAGTTGTTAGTAAGTTGATAATGTGTATAAGTTGATCCTTTATATACATTATTTTTAGTTTTCTGCATTGATTGTTACTTTAATGTTACTTGGGTCAATTACTCTTCAAATGACATTCTGTGTATTTATCACCTTCCTGACGTAGGTTACTTATTTCGAAATGCAAAAACAATCTCTAACATAAATAAAGTCAATATTGAGTACTATAGTCTTAGTATAACTAACGAACATGCACAAATATGTATATATGCACACTGAAGACGTATAAATACATTTTTGTAAAGGATACCTTTATTGCTGCAAAGAACTAAATAAAACATATATAAATATTATTAAACTTAAAAAGCAATTACAATTCTTCTGCAACTAAAACTTACATGTATTAACTGAGGAACATATTCTTATCTAATGGTCATAACTTCAGGAAACCTTTTGTTCCACAAGAATTGTAGTTGTTTTTCAAGTTCACAACTCTTTTGGCTCTGTTGCTTTCCAGAGAATATTGAGCACTCTCCAATATATATGAATACTTTCATTGTTATGTATATATACAATACTTATGCCAGTATTTTCAATAACGTCGACTGACAAACAATTAAAATCCAGACTATGAGAGCTTCATACAAGTAGATAAAAAGGAAAAACAAGAATCTGTACAACAATACAATTAATATTAATTCAATTTAAATTACCTTGATGACGTTGATTTTTCTTCGATTATGCTATAAAACTAAAATGTTAATGAACAGGGATAAGTATACAATTGAATAAAATGATACATACGTATTTATGAGAATATACTTGGACGCACACACAGACACACACTCTCTCCTTACTCTCTCTATATATACATATAATACAGTATATATCTAAAATTGTTTATGATTCTGTAAGGCGTTATATGCGTATATGTATAACATGTTATACATTAAATATTTATCTTCATCCATTTTTCTTTCTTTCAAAGAGAATGTTGACTTTAATATGGACACAATTATATTGTAGACTATAATATACATTATATTAATATCAGGACTTGCAATATTTGTCTGATGTTATCAAAGCCTAGTATATCTAGACGTTTTCATCATTACATACCAAAATTGCAATTTGTGTTCAACTGTATATTTCTTGTCATGCATTAAAATGCGCCTCGAATGACGTTTTATTTGAGATTTTTGACCCACATGACTATGCTTTCTAAAGAGGCCATTTATTTGAAATCGGTCTACGTCTGTCTGAAGTTTCCAATTGTACATTGTATACCTGTGTTCTTATACAATATTATATTAACACCTGGACTTGCAATATCTGTTCAAAGATTTGTACATACAGATATATATATATATATGTATATTGTATATACATTTATATACATACGGATTTACGTGTATATAAATTGATGCACATAATACAGGCTTAATATTTTTTTTAAGTATTGACTATCTCATTGGAGGATNAAATGCGCCTCGAATGACGTTTTATTTGAGATTTTTGACCCACATGACTATGCTTTCTAAAGAGGCCATTTATTTGAAATCGGTCTACGTCTGTCTGAAGTTTCCAATTGTACATTGTATACCTGTGTTCTTATACAATATTATATTAACACCTGGACTTGCAATATCTGTTCAAAGATTTGTACATACAGATATATATATATATATGTATATTGTATATACATTTATATACATACGGATTTACGTGTATATAAATTGATGCACATAATACAGGCTTAATATTTTTTTAAAGTATTGACTATCTCATTGGAGGATACTGTTTTTACATGGTACGTTGGTATTGAAATAAACAAGGTATGCAAAGAGAAATGAAAGCTGACAAAACTATCAAAGGGTCAAAATAGCGCTTGAGAACAAAAATGTATGTATGAATAAAGTGTTTAAACATTAATGAGGTTAACGTAAAAATGCTAGGAAAGTGAAATTTATTCGTTTATCAAGGTATTTACAACTATTAAATAAAATGAAATAACTTTAATTAAATGAATAGAATAAATTTAAAGTCAGAGAATATGTTTATGTATTCCTTCTAAATACTCTGGGGGAAAAACCACTCTAGCTTGTTTTTTAATATCTGGAGATGACTAAATCGAATTATATCTGCTGAGGGAAAGGTATTTTCGATAACTGTCCTTACTCAATATTTTCGTTTTCATGTTTTCTTAGTTTATATATTTATATAAAATAGTAGATTAATTTTGCAATATGTCAAAGCTTTAAAGACAATCGATACTAGTTAGGATGAAGATTGGTCTCGCTAATTTAGGATACAATCGCGCAAGAATTTGATGCACGACAGAGATGAGATTGTATAAACTAGAAAGTTTCCTTATTGACGACTTTTCTAAGTTTGACAATTAGTGTTTGAGAATTTGACATAATTTTTTTTTTCAGTCTTCTATAATCTAATTCTATCCGGGTTTTTTTATTTTGTTCAATTTTCTGTTAATACAGATTTCTTGTTGATAACAGTGGCTATATATTTATATATTAAATATTTTGTACTAATTTAATAATAATGTCGTAATTTTTCACTTATTCCTCGCTAGTCTGATTTTTGTTTTTTTATGTCAAATGTCTATTTTCTTCAGATAACTTACGCCGTTAAAATTATTTTCTCTTTTGTTAGTAAGAAATTTCTCGGCCGGATGCCCTTCCTGACGCCAACCAATGGCTTTTTCTTTTGTGGATTTCGGGGAATCGAACCCGGAATTCTTGGTTACGGTGCAGTTGCACTAACCATTAAGCCACGGCTCCTCGTTAAAAATATCTCCTGTGCTGTCCAAATTTAGAGTAAAACCCAATACGAGAAGTTGTATTTTCAGTACCAGCTATAATTTTTCATCTTCAGTGTCTGAAGGTTACTGGCAGGGGCGGGTAAAAAGTTAATACAAAATTCTATTGTAACTTCTCGTATTGACTTTTCCTATTTGTAGGTTTGGTACATGGTTCTTATTGACAATATAGTATATTTTCTTTCAGTATTTTTCAACGTGCATCTTAATTGATGTTTAATTTTTCACCTATTTTGAAGTAGAAAAATATTAATAAGCTATTCCTATGGTTTAGCAGATAAAGTAAACTATAAACATATAGGCTTTCTGTTTTTAAATATTTATGAAATCTTGGATGGTCACAGAATATACAAAGGATGTATTATTTTTTTCCAATGATGATCCATCCTCTTGTAGGATGTAACCATTAGGATAACCAAAATATATCAAACAATAAATTAAATACTGACTATATATGCTATTGCTTGAGAATGGAATTATTTTAAGTACAGTTAGATGTTCCCAAGTATTTTATCTCACATAACTAATCTCTAGATCTATAAACCCAATGCACCATTGAAATCTCAATGGACGACGAAATCCCTTGATATATTCATTTTTAAATTTTACCCGCAATATATATTTTGATATATGTATATATATATATATGTATATATATATATATATATATATATGTGTGTGTGTCTGTGTGTGTATGTGTGTGAATGCTCATCAATTTAAGACACTGCTTTTAGCACAAAAAGGAACAGTTTATAAATTTTTGAATAATATAAAACAGCTGTCGCCTTTAAGAAAAAAAAAACTAAGACATTTAATAATTTTTTAACATTGCATCATGAAAGTTTTAAAGAATATAGCAGTTACCGAAATATGAGGAAGAGGATAAAAAACAATTTCAACAATTTAACAGTACCAACTTTAACATATATAGTTTTATATGTCAGAATGGATGATAAGACAAAGCTTTTAATTATTTTATTTGCACCTTTATACATACATAGATATTATGTATATAGATATATGAGAACTAGTTTCAAAGTGCAGGGTATTAAAACAAATTCTTACTCCTACACTATAACTGTAACGACTAACCCCAAAGAAACTAGCTGTCCAGTAGATTTTTTTACATGGTGAATATTTTATGTATATTTGCCTGAAGATAGCAGAGGGTGCTTGAACTTTGTAGTAGCACAGAACAGAAATTTTTACTATGCACTTTAGGTGTAAATTTATACACATGCATTAATGTATATATGTTAGAGTGCATATAGGTCTACCCTCAAGGTATTCCAACAGTAATTTCTTAATAGTCATTAGATTAAAACGGCAAACTTTGGATAGAAATTATCTGGAAAACTTAAATCCCAACATCTATAAATTCCTCTGAGTCCATAAATTTCCGAAGTTTCAAGATTGTATTCACAAAGCTCGGATGAATTAGAATAGAAATTTACAGGTGACACTTAATTTACAATCACCAATGGTTTGCTTTTTGATTCCTCCTTTTTCTCATTAAAACATGTATGGCAATTTATATGCTGATTAATACCTTTTCTACCCATAGGCAACAAAAGTCAATAGCTAAACTACAAAAATAGTGCTTACTTCGATTATTTTAGTAATTCAAACATATAACGTTTTAAATGTAACGGAAGCAGATTGCCAGAATTAAGGTATTGAATTTCTCGTACTTGTCTGCACTATGTTCTCACCAATTGTTTATAAGTACATTTTTAAATCTTTTAACATCGTGGAACAAATGTTTCTAATGCAGAATATCATCACTGGCTCTTCTCTTTAATCGAACTCTTTCCAAATTCCGTAGTAAACCATGGAGCTTGGATAAAATCTGTTTTTGTGAAAAAAAATGTCAGTTTGAGATGTTTGTAACAAAAAATAACCTATTGGCATCATAAAAATTTTCAGACAATTTGAGATATTGATACTCCGCACCCTTTATATCAGAAAGAAGAATGAACATTCAACCAAAACGTGGAATATAAGTAAGAATGGTTTCTAAAATTTCCTACTGTAATGGCTTTGCTCAAAGGGGCTACAATCTTATTCTGCTTCCTGCGTTCATGTAGATTTTTACTTAAAAATATAAGTTCGTTAATATCGATTGTAGGTAAAAACCTTTAATTTCATCCCAAAGAATTTAAGCAAACAATTTGGTAGCATACTTTAATTAACGTTGATTATTACTATTGTTATTATTATTACTACTGTATTATAATAAATCCTGTATAAATATTATAATATTTATACAGGATTAAAAGTTCAAAATAAGATATACACAAGCTATATACAAATTCTGTTCAACCACTTTGTCTTGGTATTATTTTAAGTATTTAAAGTGATGTTCTGTTGAGTAATGTTCTTCATGTTTAGGACGAGAAATGGTTTTGTTAACATAAGATCGCCAAAGTTAATGATCAAACAGACCAACAAGTGAATAGATAGGTGGATAGAAAGAGAAGTATTACAAGAAACTAAATAAATAATCAAACAAATTTTGGTTATTTTCAGATTGTCATCTATTTATTATTTATCTAAATTATACAAAGCTTCATTTTTTGGGCTATGTTTTAAATTACAATCGAAACTGTACACGACACTAATTTTTCATCTGTCGCCTTCCCACATCATAGCGTAATACCAGTGTAAAAAACAACTTTCGTGGTAATCACTTTGTAAACAAAAATATAGTAAACAGATTATGAATGTAAAAGATGCTACATTTATTTACTGATATTCTTAATAACTCATTCTAAAATTGATGTTTTTAAAAGTTTGATTGCAAAAGGAAAAACTACACACTCCTTAGAAGGTTATTAAACCTTCTTTTGAGTTCATAATGATGTATTTTAAACCATCCAGTAGCCTTGTCACTTACATTATCTTTAAAACTAACTTGATCTCTTGCGAAAATTAATTTTATTTCATTTTTTTTCTGGTGAAAACAAATTAAGACTGGTTTTTTGGTAACTGTCCTAAGCTGTAACTTTGAACCTAACATGCACTACATTGAAGCGGTTTTGATCTGATTCAATGTTTAACATCCTTTAAAGATTTACTTTTTATACATTAATAAAAACTTATTTTACGGTTTCATGTTTGCGCCATTGTTTCTGCTGATACTTAATACATACAGAAGGGCAGGTATAAATCCATTATCAGACAGGCAGGCAGATAAGAATTCTGAAAACCTTTTGTTTTCATAGTGAACAAAACTCAACTGAGTTGCAATTGACTTTATATGCAGCAGGAGTAATATTTCCTCTAAGATATTACTTCAATGAAAATGTTATGTTTGAGAACATTCGAGTGTTGTCTTAATGAAGTAAATGGTACATCCAGAATGATTGCATATGCCGTGCTTTAAAGCAATACTAAAAGCAGAATTAGAAGGACATTTTATTAATTGAGAATTAATGTAATATTTCGTTCCTTTTTTTCTATAGGTTTCAATGGCAGCTCCCATTCTTAGTTCTCGTTTTAAAATAATATATTCTGTGCAGATTGGATCAAAATGCATCTGTCAAATACTTTTAACAGTTCTTATATTTTTAGTCATCATTAATGGTTCCTTAGAAGGTAAGAAAAATTTATACAACATACATCTTTTCATAATTATACTCAATATGCTATTTTGGATTTACAAATACCATGTGTTCTTTCCTTACTACGCAGAGAACCAAATCCAAGCCATGCTTAACATGTGTAAATCAGAAAGAAATGCATTACCTAATAGCGATACTTTCTGTGCATTCTTTCAATTAATTTAACTACCTCGAAATTGATTTTGTTTTGACGCTTACAATAAGATCTTATCATTCTAGTAGTTTTTCTCAATACATCTTGGACATCGTCATATTTCTTTTAACGTATGGAGATTACTACAAGGAGAAATCTTTGTTAAATATCCTTTCCCTCTATTATTAGCTTCGTATGCTAGACGAGTATTTGTTTATTTCGGAAGCATAATCCTAAAATCAGCAAAATGGTATAAAGGTGCTGCCAATGTTTTGAAATTGATTGACCTTATTAAACTACTCTTTTAACATATTGTGTAGTAACTTTGACGTTTTCACGCTGTCCTCTGAAATCTATTTCACAGTGCCTCTGTTACTCTCTCAGACATATATCTACACTCCCCTTACTATTACACAACATGCATGCACTACTTTCACCTGAATCCATGTAGGTTCTAGCCTTACTTTCTATTTATTTTTCATTTAAATTCCTCTTATTAGAAAAGGCACTGTGTAAAAGTTAGTAAAAGTCAGTAAAAGTTAGTAAAAGAACTACAGCTGTATGTCTAGACCAAGTCTAAAAGTTTTATAAAAATCGATTTTCAGCAATGGAAACGATTTCCAAAATGAAATAAACTTAATCCCTGAAAAGGCAATAGTAAACTGAATGAAAAATAAAAAACTGAATTTTGTAGTACATAATTATCTGTCATGTAACTTTCTTTAAAGCAAACAAAAATTAAAAATATATATCAATTAACTGAAGTAATAATTTATGAAAAAATAATAGAAATGTTTATTTTGGCAGGTGCTCTTAAAATTTGACTTTCTCATTCCACTTATTAAATAGTAGAATCATTAAAATCTCAGAGGAAATAAAATGAGTTTCCTTAGAAAAACAAGTTTTCATGTATTGTTTCAAAACTATTAAACCAAACCATGTATGGCTTCTCTACTTTACTATTTAGTTTTTTTAATCACATGTGGTCATAATTTTTTTAATTCATTTTTGAAATCGCCGCCTTGTAATTTTCTCTTAGGAAAAGAACGGTGTTGTTATTCTCAAAACATTTAATAATTGAAGGACAACAACAAGAAAGAGGACTATTGAGAAATGGCGAAAATATTGATAAAATAATCATAATGCAATTTTTTATTGTTGATGTTGCTGTTCTTCTTGTTATTGTTGTTGTTGTTGTTCTTCTTCTTCTTCTTCTTCCTTTTCTTCTTCCTTTTCTTCTCCTTCTTCGTCATTCGTGTTGATTCTGGTCTTCACGATTTTGGTCTTGACACCAGTAGTTTTTTTCCCTGACTCTTGCATCATCCTTTCATATGCCCCTCTTCGTCATGTTCTCCTCCGTTACTTCTCTCGATCTCTTTGCTTGTCTTTCTTGTTTTCTTTTCACAAAGACATGGTATGTTTATTCCTTTCCTCAGATAGTCCTCGGGTTCTCTTTTTTTCTAGGAAACGTTCCTTAAACATTTTTTTGCCATTGACTCCAGCCGGCTGCCTAACTTCTTTTTTTCTCTTCTGGTGATTAAGTGAGAAACTTTGCACAAACCCTAGCATCTCCTCTCTTTTTGGGGAAGGCGTTAATATTCAGTCTTTGTCAGTACGTAACTTAGCGTAGCAGAATACAGCTAAAAAGTTTCTTTATTTTTGCTATGCTTCCTTTATTATCGTTCCTGCTGCCTCCTGCTTACAGGCTCCAGTTTCTTCTATCACGGTGCCAAGATATTGTTTGCAGATTTGCAGCTCTTCTTGGCTTCTATTTTGCGTACAGGTATTTTGAGACCCTCGTTTTATAGAGTTGTTGTTGTTTATTCACACTTGTTCCAGCTTTTTCTGTAACTAGCTAGAGGTCGTCTGCATAGACGGGGTTCGGAGGCAGTCCTTTCCTGCATTCTTCGCTAAAAGTAACCAAAACTATTATAAATAAACAAATAAACTATTCTGTATTTTTTCATGATCTTTTATTCAATGAGTATATATATATATATATATATATATATATAAATATTTGCAGACAGTACTGTTTCGCCCTTTGTGGGCTCATCAGTGCAGCACAGAGCTTCTGAGAAATAACTCTCTGGCCATGTTGCCGGAGCAAACACAGGTTAAAGAGTTATTGTGGGATCCTGCCAGAGTGCTCAAACTACGCATGCGCAGTGAGCATTGCATTACGCTAACAACAGGTTCCCATCTCAAACTTTGGTAAGGGATATATATATATATATATANCAGGTTAAAGAGTTATTGTGGGATCCTGCCAGAGTGCTCAAACTACGCATGCGCAGTGAGCATTGCATTACGCTAACAACAGGTTCCCATCTCAAACTTTGGTAAGGGATATATATATATATATATATATATATATATAATGAGATAAAAGCAAAGAAAGAAATTGGAATGTATACACTGTTATGTATACAACTGATTATATATGACAGTGAAATATCTTTAATCTGTTAGATTGCATATCAGGTATAATGTATAATATTTACACATCGATATTTATACTCTTTATAAATTTATGTTAATACTAAACAATAATAAGTGTGTTTAGAATGGTCCAAGGTGTAAGATGACAGCATAAGACAAATGGTAACCTTAAAAATGACCCACTTTACATGACATCAACAATTTCTAAAGAGAGTAGAATTTTGTTTACTTTGTACATACATCGGCCGACTGATGGATTTCTTTTAATGAGGAATTACTAATTGCTTTAGATGGCAATGATTTCTCAAAGAAACTCATGCATGGAAGTCAAGAGATGTAACGATTTATTAATAGAATCATCAGAAAAAAGTGTTAAATAAATATAGTTTTTGTTGCAAATTGTTTTCTTACGTGTTTATTTACCTTTTCTAGAATCTTGTAAAGAAATATCAGAATGGAAACATCAGCTTAAATCAGACGGATATCCGGGTTACGATCCAGGGAAGGATTATTGTTGGAAAATCTCTGTATCACCTGGGAGTATTATATCGGTAGTTTTTACTGATTTTATGGTAAGTCAAATATCTTCAATCCTTTCCAAACGAAGCTGATTTAGTTATAAAGATTGTTATTTAGTCTAATTTCTTCAATATTCAAGTACTTTTAATATATTTCTTTCTCAATTTGCTAAGATAAATATGTATACCTTTAAGAAAAGTTTCATTGAAATATTTTTGTATCGACCCCTTGGTTATTTTACCATATTGTTAGGTAATAAAACTACAGTTTAATCGAATTCTTCCTTTGAGTCTGTCTTGATTTTTTTAATCTCTACACTTCTTCAAAAGAATGCAAGTAGGCTCCGATAATGTGATTTATAATGATAATTATAAATCAAAATAATAAACATCCGCCATAGAATATTATTAATAATATCCCACGGCAAATTTTAGCAAACGTAGTGTCTTTGTGACAGGCATATTGTCCTCTTGGTATCATTAATCCTTATTACATTTGTTATTATTATTCTATTGTAACACATTATCTAGTGAGGTAAGAGTAAAAATTCCTTAATCAGACACCACAAAATGTAAGGAAAGGTAAATGCAGATATATTATTACGCTTATCAGTATTGTAATTGTAAGTCAAATAGAAGCTACGTCTATCTAACTGACAATTGTACTAAATTCATAATCAACGACTGCTGTAGATTATGAATAATGCATTTATTACCGTACCTTTTATGCCATTCCTTAATTTTATATAACTGTAGTCGTTTTCAACTTTAGAAGTTTTTTGCCTAGTAAACTATACGGTGACCATGCTGTTGATCAACACTTTTCAGCATGTTTGCAAAGGTTGTGCTGCTGCTGGACTTATAAGTCAACTTGTTTAGGATAATTGGTTACTTCTGGTAATAATATTTGACAGTATCTAAAATGTATGTGCAGTAATCACGAAATCTGAATTCTATCAGTGAAGATATTGTTGTGAAAATGCAGGATGTCAGCAACTGAAGCTGGATGTAGAATTTTTCAGAACAAACAGTAAATCAACCCAACAAAATAGTGTCCTGATGGAATATTTTAGCTTAATTTGGTTCTTAGCTTAAAAGTAGAAGCGAAGGTTCATACTTAATACAATTAGTAGCGTATACATTTCTTTTATAATGTTTTACCATCGTGTTTCTCAGGGTGGTAGAAGAACAGTGTAACATTAATTGCTTTGTTGTTGTGTGGCAAGCACAACTGCATAAGAAAAATAAAAGGTGCGGTTCATGTTTTACAAGCGAGAAAAGCTTGAGTACACTCAGAAAAGATATGGAAAGCAGTTGACTAAAAATTCATAAAAAGTTCATATAGTCTACTTAATCAAATACATTACAGCCTAACCTTTGCTTGCTAAAAATGCGTAAAGAAAAAACAACAGAAGAATTCCCAAATATTTTGTTGTTGTTTTTCATTCGATGTCAAATTAATTTTTGTTTCCTTTTTTTCTTTCTAGATGAGTAGATATTCTGAATTAAATGTAAGTACGCTTTACGGTACATTTTTACTGATTTTTGAAACATTTTTCTACCATAAGAGCACTTCGTTTAATTTTGTTATTCTTTTTTCCTTTGGTAGTTTCCTACTACTTTTCAGCATCAGTGCAAAAGGGACTGGAGGCTGTTTGGTTGTGGTTTTGCGGGATAGTGGTGAGAGTATCATCTGTGGACTGTCGGGGAGGTGAGGAGGTTTTAAGGAGGGCTGGATCAGAGGGTTGTCTGATAAAGGCAATCTGTGAGGGGCGGATGGGATTTTTAGGGCATATCATGAGAAAGGAAAGATTAAAGAATCTTACCCTTACAGGTCTTATTGAAGGCAATGGAGGCAGAGGAGGACAAAGATTAACATACTCCGAAAGTCTCAAGTGCTATACTGGGGGGTGTATATCAGCCAGTGAGAGGGAGAACGTGTGAGCTGGAGATCTGGTACATATGATGAAATATGTCGAAAACCATGATTGCCAACATTTGGAATGGATATGGCACCTAGAGAGAGAGGCAGGGTTTTCTATTGATCAAACTGTTATTTTCATGGTAAAATTAAAAATAACAATACTGGCCTTAGTTTTAGACATGTTTTCCCTTTCAATTTGATTTAGATTGCGTAATTAACTCATACAACCACACCCCTTCCCTCACCTCTCTGCCTTTAACGAATTCGCTCTTTCTTTCCTCTAATCCAACCTATAATATATGAGTGAAATATTGACAGTTTTTGGAGAAGTTTACATCAAAAACATTAGAATTGAAAAATAGGGTTTGGTTGGAAACATAAAGTCTTAGATTCGAACATAGGTAAAGTGGATACCTCTGAAACAAAGTTAGGATACAGGAGAATGCTAACAATACATTTTGAAATCACTAGTGTCATCACTGTTATTTTATTCTTCATAGAATGTTTATTTTGGCTTTAAGTCCTGCATGTCACTTTTAATTCATGTTTATGCATTCTGTCTCAATTGCTAGTTGTTTTATTTTGTCTTTTGTATCTTTCTGTTGTGTTCTCTATCAGTTCTTCTCTTTGAGTTGAACCCCTCTTATGCAGTGCCGTTTTCTTTATCATTCCTACTGAATTTTTTCCGTTTTCTCCTCTGACTTTCTTAATTTATGGTCAAAATTGAACAGCGTCATTTTTTCAACGTATTAGGTAGTTTTTAACCAATCTGATTGTAATGTTATTTTACGTTTCCAAAGATTTTGAATGAAGCTTCTGCTCTTTCTCTCCAAATAAAATATGGAAAACAAATGAACAAATATTAATAAAGTTGATTGCAGTTAACACCAAGAGTAATGTCACACACAGCGTAGTGTCCATCGTTATTATTTTCCTAACCTACAAAAAAATTACTATAGTTTCTGCGGCAAACCAATAATCTGTTTGCTAGCCATCAAGGCAGTACCTGTCTTGGTAATGAAATATAAAACAAGTGGTTGAACCAATTCCAGCAGATGTTCTAATAAGTAAATAACATTTTTATTGTTGTTGGTTTTCAGCTGACAGAATATATTCTTTTGATATCCCACATCGTTTTAATTTTTCAAAATGCATTTAATACGTTACTAAAATAAAATTCGGGTGAATATAATATGTAGTAATTGCTTCAAACAAAGTAACTTTTGAATTTATTTCAAAATGATTTGCAGTATTATGATACACCAACAAAGATTACTTGAAAGATGTTGTTTGTCAATGTTTTGATAACGTCAAAGAGATGTTAGAGGTTATTATTTAAAGCAGTATAAAGTTTTGGGGTTTAGTATCAAATTACTCTCTGGTATATGCGGTAAAAATGTCAAGTTCTAAGAAAATAATTCCTTTCACTGATGTAGGAATTAGTCTAGGTTGTTTTGTAACTGAAAAAATTAAGACACGCTGTGACATAAAAAAATTATGCATTGTCAGTCCAAAACAGATAGGTCAGTTTTCAAAATATATATCAATCTTTTATTGATATAAAAATCTAAAATTCTTTACAACGCTTTTTTGATGTATTCATACCTTATTTTGATGGTATTCTAGATTAATCAGATGCACTGAAAATTAAAAGTAAAAATTAGAGGGGAAAATGGAATGAATCTAGTTAATGAACCAGCACCTGAATTTAATTGAAGTTGCTGTAAAAACAGCCAATCAATGTGTATGAAATTTTATATTGATCTAAAAATATTGACAGTATGTCCGTTTGGATACTGTCACCGAATTCTTAGAAGTCTTTAAGGTGGAAGTGGATTTGTTATTTCCATTTGGGATTTTCTTATATGATGTTTCAAAACAAAAAACTACGATGGACGCCTTTCTCTTTCATGAAAGCAGATTGTTCTTATCACAATTTTTGTTCAGAATATCCTTTATCTTATATAAAGGTAGTTTACAGAAGGCATTGCTAATAAAGGAAAGCAGCAAAGCGTGTCCTGAAATGTCTCTTTCTGTGTCAAAAAGGAATGCAATATAAAAGCACATGTAGAATTTTTCTTAATCAGAACTCTATTTGGAAGGACATGTTCCATCTTTATTACTCTGTTTTTCTTTTTTACTCTCTTTCTCCTTCCCTTCTTCCTTTTCCTCTTCATTATTCTTTTTTATTCTTCTTTATATTCTTCTTCTCCTTCGCTTTCTTCTTCTACTACTAATATTACTACTACTACTACTACTACTACTACTACTACCACTACTACTACCACTACTACTACTACTACTACTACTACTACTACTACTACTTGTACTGTCATTTTCGAGTTGATAGACATCATCTAGTAATAGATGGATTAAAAACGCCCATTCAGTACCCAGCAACAAGCCGGGAAAGAAAAATGCAGGCCTGTGTGTTGAAGCCAGATGGTTGAGATGACATAAATAACCAGAAAAGCCCGTAACGTCACTTCTAGCTTGGAAGTGACACCTCACAACAAATGAGAAAAAACCCCAAACCTCTAACGTTTGTGATTATGTGACATAAAGTATGACTATAGCACACAATAGTTGCCTGTTAGCTCAAAATACGTAGAAGGACTAAACGTTATACAACAGTGGAGAATTTAAACTAGACGTGTTTTAATGCCCTGATAAGTGACAAAAACCTCATCAACAACGTTAATCAAGGCAAGCGAAATTGAATCCTTAATAATCTTTATGCTTAAGATGATAATGCAAAGAAGTAAGCAAACCCTATAAATAAGGTAACTAAAGTGCGACTGAGTAATATCAATGTTTTAAAGATATAGTTAATGTCACGCGCATGACATGAATAACTAAATAATTTTTGAAATGTTACAAAAATACAGTTACATAAAACTTTTGTCTCTAAAGATTAATTGGGCTGCCTTTAGTCTTTGCTTCAACTCTCTTTAACCCGGCCTTATTTCCTTGTCCTTAATAAGTATTTTGTACTTAATTTTTAGTACTCGACTATCCTACGCAGAGAATCCAGAATTTCTACCTCACCTCTGTCCCAAATCTCATTAGTCCAAAATCCTACCTTATTTCTAATATCTCACAAAAAAGTTCTATTTTGATAATCATTTCCTCGTTGTCTTTTATTTTCATATTCATTTCACATTTTTACTTATTATACCCAACCTTCAGTCTTCAAGCAACAGTCTTTTCCGTTATTGCCATCTATTTATTTTGTATGCATTTCAATATTCCATTTCTTTTGCTAAATTCTGAACTAGAGTTTGAATGGCAACGTTACTAGAGAATACAATCTATTTTTTTATTTTTTCATTAACTTCTCATATATTTTATACATTTGTAATAGAAACACAATTAAAATAAGAATTTTATATTGGAACTTGGCTGAAAACACTGTAGTTAGTATCATATGGTAGTTCCTTGTGTTTATAAATCATTTTTTATTTCAAGCTTTAATACTGATATCATCTTTAAGAAATGGGCAAATCACAGCTAATATGTTTCATGCAAACATAGGAGAGAAGCAATACTTGCAGTTATCACCCTCTGGTTTTACAGCCTTTGGTTATTTTGACAATTATTGTACCTTGTGACCAGATAGTGGTTTAATTAAAGTACAACCTTAGATGGTCACATTAAATTTCAACAATAAAATGTAGGTTAACAAAAAACCCCCATAGGTAACACAGTGATTGAGTCATAGAAAGAAGGCACTGTTAATTTTAATGAATTCTATTCATACAGAATTCACACATTTGAGCTCACTAGCAATGAAAGTTAATCTTAACCCAACTCATACCGGAAAAAGATTTTATTGATCCTAATAAAAATTGTCTTTTCTATTGCCTTATACAGACATTTAAACAAGATTGCAGCGATTCTCCTGATTGGACAGACCTTAGAGATGGAGGAAGTTCAAACTCTACCTTAATCAAAAGATTATGTATGGATATGAAACCAAAAGACTTACAAACTACAAAACATAAATTATATATTCATATGCACACTGACAGTAAAGAAGAAAAATCATATGAAAAGAGAGGATTTATTATAGATTTTAAAGGTAAATTTTAATATACAGTATATTGCTTGATAAAAATGCGTGTTTAAAAGGCGTAGTGGTATCCATTTCTCATATATCTCAATCCTTTATTTTATTATAGAACAAAGTCTTTGTTGTATATTTTTTATAGATGCGACATATATTTTCTTAGAGAATTAAGAATATTTGAAAATATCCATTAAGTGTGTCTCCTTTGGATTTCTGTCTAGGTTCTCGCTCATAAAAACTGAATTATTCCAAAGGAGGGGTTGCAATAGTTGGCTAAAATGTCAAGGAAATCTGTTACTGGGTCTTTCATTGATATTACCCCTGCTAAACAGTTTTTGTCTTTCTCAGATTTTTGTCTATGAAAGACCCAAAAGAAAGCAACAGATCAAAAGAAGTGGGACAGGAAGCACTCAGGACACCATAAAGCACAAAACATATGGATCGCCCCTCCAGAATTTTCCGTAGGAAGGCCCTTTCTCTTGGACTGGTTTTCAGGCAGTGCTTAAGCATGTCGAAACAACCTATTCTGCATGGTTAGGCGTTATATATATATATATATATCCGAAGCTCCGACCACCGAGAGACCAGAGCTCTACACTTGATCATAGCCAAAAGGCGGACAAGAAATCTGTTATTACGGAAATAGCGATACTTAAATGGCCTTGCCTTTTAGAGGCTAGAGATATCAAATTTTTTGTCTCATTTTTGACTAACGAATTCCAACATTTTGGGATACATTGGGAATTTAGTCTCGCAAATTCACAATTCCTCTACTGATCTATATCAACATAATAATTTTTATCAATATGATAATAATAATAATGGTAATAATAATAATAATAATAATAATAGTAATAATAACAATGTAAGGTCAAGAAAATGTGCTCTGTGTAGGCACAGGGTTTCTTGTCATTGTTTGAGGAATCTGAGTAAGAGTGCCTCTTGATATTTTCCAATTAACAAGTTAGTTTATCTTAATTTAATTTAAATTTTGAAAAATTTCACTATAATACAAACATTGATATTTGGAAATTAATCAGCCAATTTTTCTTATTGACAACTAAAAGTAATACAGAACTGCCTGAACTAAGCCACTTCAACAAAAATTTTCGGTCCATGTAATGGCAACCAATTGGTTTTATTAAAATATATTTCATCCAATATGCAACCACATTTACTCTTAAACTTTAATTCATTTGCTCATTTTAGGGATTTGCACTGTAAATCAGACTGATTATCAAGGAGAAATATTTTCACCTCGTTATCCTAATTTATATCCTCGAGAATCTAATTGTCTATGGACAATCAATTTTGGATATGGAATATTTATCAACTTAGAATTTTCAAATTTTACTTTGGAATCTTCTCAGGATTGTAAATTTGATTATGTCAATGTTTACTATGGAGTTGGTGTACTAGAAGATAAAAATAGAGTAGGAAGAAAGAGTTATTGTGGTACAGAAAAGCCCCCGAATTCTACATACCTAGGTCCTTTTACAATTTTGTTTAAAAGTGATACAGATACAGAATATAGTGGATTTGCATCACAATATAGAACGTGGGGTAAGTTAAATGATACATATTTAATAATTATTGTAATATGCATAACGAGCTCTCTTTGTCTCTTCAGTCTTTTGTACTACTTACAACCATAGGTTTGATGACATTGAGTATAGTTGCTAGGGATAATTTGACAATCTGTTTCTAGGTGAAAATACCAATATGAGGCTACAGTTAGGGACCAGCGTCATTGAGTAGAGGTTAGACTAAACAAGGTACTGTGATTAGAAGTTTGTATAACTGAATATTTGGAATAAAAGGTAATGTAAGAAAAGTAGTCTAAGAATGAACTGCTAATGAATAGATGATAAAAATGAATGAAGATATAGGGGCATTATCATCTCATGAGTTGTAAGCTTTACCAAACTACATTTCAAGAGATAAGTCTTTAATCGTCAAGCTGCTACACAATTAGGTATCACTGTTTTATATTTCCACAGTACGGACCTACCTGGTGTAAGGGATTAAGTCGTTGTTAGAAGTGGCGCTATATCTTTCATTTCATTGTTGAGGTTCTGTAATGCTGGAATCAACCCTCATATTTTGAAGACTATAAGATTTACTGTTAATCTGATTGATGTGCTGTAGAAAACTGGTTGTTTCTTATATTTTTACTGTTCTGGTATTGGTGTTCTTGTCTAAACAATTTTTAAATAAGTCAGAGGTGCAATCTTGTATCCAGCAGTTTGCGCCTATTTCATGACTCTTAGTGTCAAATTTTTGAATAGTTCTCTTTTGCTCCTTTTCCCTTTGACCTAATAAACTCTTTGATTTGCCAATGTAGGATGATCTTTACAATGTATATATCAAATTGTATTGTTCCTGTCGCAAAGCATAACTTGGAATTTTGGCTTGAACAAAATATTACTTAAGATGGGTATTGTGAAAATGCAACACTGTATATTGCTCACTAGTATTTTTGATGTAGGGTAGACTTATATGTGTAAGACGTTTTCTTGAATCTCCATAATTGGATTTAGTGTTTTTGTGTAAGGGCATCTGGAAATCCTTAGCATGATATCCATTGGGTAGGATAACGCTCAGAAGGGTGTATCTCCCTTTTTTAGTTTGTATGTGTTTGAGAGAATGCTTTTCACTCTTCCAAACTGAGTAGTGATAATACTATTTAAGGCTCATAGTGTATGGTATGATGTATTATTTTCATACGGGTCAGTATGAGATGGTGTTTGTGCAATGCAATTAGTATTTTGCTTAATTTGGTCTTGATGAAGTTCATTGGGTTACACTTTACTGTAGATGGTTCGATTTTGAGGTGTTCATGCCACTTTTTGATATAGTCAGGTTTTTGGAGGATGAAAAGTGCACGTCCTTTTTCGAGCTGGCATAATAAAGATTGTATCATTGTACTTTTACATTCTTAATGACTCATATTTCTACTTTGCTAANTGTATGGTATGATGTATTATTTTCATACGGGTCAGTATGAGATGGTGTTTGTGCAATGCAATTAGTATTTTGCTTAATTTGGTCTTGATGAAGTTCATTGGGTTACACTTTACTGTAGATGGTTCGATTTTGAGGTGTTCATGCCACTTTTTGTTATAGTCAGGTTTTTGGAGGATGAAAAGTGCACGTCCTTTTTCGAGCTGGCATAATAAAGATTGTATCATTGTACTTTTACATTCTTAATGACTCATATTTCTACTTTGCTAAACTTATCAAAAGGTACCTTGGAGAATTGAAGGGTAACATATATTTGTGGTTATATTGTATTTGTTTCACTATTGGGAAGATCTTTTACTGCTGTTTCAACAACTGAGAAAACTTTTTAGCAAGGATGGTTTTGGAATTCAAGTAGGAGTTCGGTTCTTTCACAAGTATGAATTCAGTTGTTGAGGACAATATCTGACTACTACTAAAATGGATTAACTCACTGAAGTGATAGATTAGGTTCTCAATTAGTTAATAAAAATGTCTCATCTCCAACTTCAAGAAATCTTTTTACATGTATATCATTTTTTAGAGGATTTCAGATTTCTCCATGCATAGCATATTAAAGAAGCATATCCGTTTTCCATAAAAAATTAAAGATCTCAACAACATGTGCTGAAATTCTCAAGTATTAAATTAAATCAAATCAGTTACCGACTGCGATTTCGAATTTTATGAAAAAAAACAACGTTTTAATTTATCCTAAAAATTAGAAATATCCAAACTGGCTCAGTGGGTAATATGGGTTTGGGCAAAGGAATTTGTTCATGGTGCCATCTAAATAGATCTATTGATAGTCTGGATTTCGTTGTCAAAGTTCTTGATTAAATACAATTAAAACTGTTTTATGCCAGCATTAGGCAAAGGAGTTTCACTTCCCAGTTGATAACTTCTTTTAGGTTACTTGATTAATTTAGTGTCATATTCGATTAATTATATTGTACGATTGTTTTGATATTATTGGTAATCTTAATTGGTGTTGCACAAGTAACAACTGTAGAAGACCTATAAAATTAAGCTGAAAAGGTACTTGATTATAACCTAAAAGTGTGCTCTGTAGTTGGAATGAAATGAGCCTGCCTTTAAAACATGAAAACAATAGAAAAAAAAAGTAAAAAGGGAAAAAAGCCTAGGAAACTTTGAAAAGTGTATTTACTATGAGAACACTATGAGAAGTAGTGATGCGACAAAATCCGAGTATAATAGAATCACAGGAATTTTGTTTAAACTGTATTGTGCATGATGTGTGCAACATTTCTGCATCAAGTTTACCTGTAGTCTGATAAAAACATTCTAATCATGTCATGCATTTCACAACTGGTCAAAGGCAACTTACGGTATTGGAACAGTATTGGGTCATAGATATATTAAATAGAAAGTAAAATTAAATGCATTTATTTTGACTTCAAGTCTTGACAAGTGAATATTTCACAATTGCTACGACAGGGATATGCTTATCCCAGTAAAACCATCTACTTAGATGAAGACTTTGCAGGATTTCATATATATTTGAACATGGTTAGAACTCTGTCCATTACCCTATGCTGAGCCAATACATCATACTTATTACTTGTTCGTATGCAGCCTAAAGTAAAACAAGGCCTACTGATAAGAAACACATTTTTAAAAAATTTGAAGTTAAAAAATTGGACAGATAAGTGTTGAATTTCTAACAGGAAATTAAAAACTGTTCTTTATGTCCTACGAAGAAAGGTGCACAGATGTCATTTTAAGTCTCTTGGTACTTCATATATGATCAAAAAGACCTCTGAAAAGAGAAATGTACAAATTTTATTAATGAGTGTGGTAATTTTGGGCTTACAGCTTATTGTACAAAATTACTGGTCATTAAAACTTTTCAATGACCAGTTGATGGGCTAAACTAACAAAATGATAAACTGACATGATTTAATGAATGGACAGAAGAATCAATAGATATGTAGACGTATTAAAAGGAAACAGAAATATAAAGCAAAACATTTGTGCAGTTAAATAGTTGGATACCCTGTTATAGGAATAAACACCTAGGTCTATAGGTAAGTAGAAAAATAGGTACAACAAGAGATATAAAATACCCCTAACTATCTAGGTAAATATGTGCAAGGATTATGTGACGAATTATAATTTTTTTTCCTTTGATATTTTCATATAGATTACAACGAGTGTAACAATTCCAGAGCATGCCATCGTAAAGCAATATGTACAAATACTTATGGATCCTATATTTGCACTTGTAAGCACAGTTACACTGGAGACGGATTTTCATGCACCTGGTACAGATGTAAGTTTGTACATTTCTCTTCACATTTGCTACATTAGTATTTTGCTATTTTTTAACTGACACCAATAGAATTGAATATTTCAGGTAACGAAATTAGACTTGTTGTTTTAACACACATGAGGTAAGTAGAATTTTTGTGAAACAATCACCTCTTCTTGTTATTCTGCCTATATCTCAGTTGCCAAAATTTTTTCAAATGGTTTTGTAATTTGATGGATTTACCTTTCTTTAATGAAATAAAATCTCTTAATTTTTTTCTAAAATAATTACATACCAGTGTCTGTTTTGAACTAATAGAATTTTTTATTTCACTGCCCCTGTAAAGTCTAAAATTTTTATTCAGTTTTTACTTAATTTGTAAAAGGTGAGTAGCTTGGTTGTTGTTTCTTATCCTATATCATGAATTACAACTTTTAAATGATACATAGAAATTCTTTAATTTGTGATTATCAAATTATTGACAATAGTATTTATCTCTTTTCTTTCACTGCTGAAACATGACACAAAAAGGCTAGTGAGCTGTACTCATTAGCCCTTTTTAGCCTTAAGGGTGTGTTTATTTATGTTAGAAAGTGTTAAGCCCAATAAAGTACTGTCTATTTTATTTGAAGTCGTTTGACTTTCTTCTGATTAATTTTCTGTAGATTTTAACGAATGCAAAGAAGGAATAGCAAATTGCCATAAAGATGCCAATTGTATTGATACAAAAGAAGAATTTTATTGTCAATGCAAGGACGGATTTATTGGAGATGGTTTGAATTGTACTGGTAAGTGGTGTAAATGGTATTGATTCTAATGATGATAAAACAACTTAATTGAAGAGAAGAGACTTTTCTGTAGTATTGAAAAGTTGTTGCAAACAATGTTCATCATAATTTTATTCATATTTATCGCTTATTTATTGAAAATTTATATAAATATACGAATTAACGCTTTAATAGCGCCATCATTCAATCTTTCTATGGATTATTTACTAATTGTTAGATCAACTTGTGTTACTATCTTTTACATCATTCATTGAAGTGGCAAGTGAACTGTACTGGTAAGTGGTTTAAATCCTACTACTTTAAATCATATAAAATAACTTAATTGAAGAGAAGAGCTTTCTCTATAGTATTAAAATGTTGTTGCAAAGAAGTTTTATTATAAGTTCATTCATATTAATCCATTTATTTAATTCACGTTTTAATAGCGCCATCATTCAGTCTTTCTGTGGGTTATCCAGTAGTTGTTAAATCAACCAATCTGTGTTACATCTTTTATACCAGTCATATGGCTATTCTTTCAGTTGCCTTTCCATTCAACCATCCTATTAGATGGCTTTCAATTCGTCTTGTCAATTCATCCCTGTGAAAAATTTTTCATAAATTTATCACCTGTCTATCCTCCTGTAGAACTATTTATACACATAGTTCATTCTAGCAACAGATTGTCAATACCTCTGAACATAAAATACGTATGTTTTTGTATATTTAAAGCTTATATTTGATTTTTGGATTTGTTAGTATTTTTAAGATGAAATCAGTTAAATTAAAACATGTAACTTCTTTTTTCAAGATGTCAACGAATGCCTAGCTACCGATCCAAACCTAAAACATAACTGCCATCAGAATGCAACTTGCACCAACACATTTGGCTCCTTTACATGTACCTGTGTCAATGTTTATACTGGCAATGGTGTGGATTGTACTGGTAAGATAACTGTAATGTACATAATTGCTTTTACAGTTATTTGCAACAGGCATAAATTTTAAACGCAATTAAAACAGAAGTTGTTTGTTGTATTGTATCTTATTGTGTTTTAACATGTTCCTTTAAGATATTAAAAGTACCAGGAAGATTGAACACACACAAAAAAAAATAACTTTTGTGGGAATCCTGTTGTTACAAGCATCCTAACTCAGGTACAATGAGAGCGTCTAAGATTTTCATGAAATCTTTTGAGAAGTGGTCAAAAATCGCAATCAAAAAGACTAACGTTTGCTTTAAAAGGATAGAAATTGACTGAGGAAAACTAAGTGGAGGACCACTAAGATGATGAATGGGGAAAATAACGGAGATTATTGGAATGTTAGGGTCGAGAGAGAAGTACAGACAGAGGTGGGCCTGCTGGAGGCTGAAGATACAAAAGTTCCAAAAACTTGGCAATGGCGCTAAAAATGGAGAAAAAAATGACTATAAAATAATTCCCTGTGCCAAGGGTAAGCGGCAAGCATATTTTTTGCCTCCAAAGATGGTTTAAAGTTACACTTAGAAATTCTTCTTATGGGTTTCAGCAAAATATACAGGAGCGACATAATTAGTTTTTATACCTCGAAACAGTTTAAGAATTAAAAATAAATTTTAGACCTTTATATATATGATCTTTTATTTATTTTTTCAGGATTAGGTTATAAATATATTTTGGTTAAAGTCTATTTTACTTTCAAATTATAATAGGTTACTTTTTTACTAACATAAAATGAATGTAAAATAGTATACCAGTATAAAGTACGAGGCATAACAGATTCTTTTATTTACAAGAAACATTTCAAAATTCGGGAACGTAAAATATTATAAATAGTGCAAAAGAAAGCCAGATGGAAAATACTTGGAGATGTTTTACGGATGAATAAAAATACACCAGCTCAACAAAGTATGAAATTTTATTTTGAAAGTGTTGACAACAGAAAGAAGTTCAGAGGTAGGCCTTGAACTACTTTCCCTGTGGTGATAGAGAAGGATATTAAAATTGCTAATGAATTGAATCCTGAGCTTATGAATGTTAAAACCTTGAACTGTGTATATGACCTCGAATGTCTGAAAATGTTAGCTCAGGATAGAAATAGGTGGAAGGAAATTGTAGGACTTGTCTATGGATCTGGGTAAAGCGAAGAGCTGTGGATTGATCTATTAACTCAATCCACCTCGCTCTAAGCTGGACACCCCTTATATATATATATATATATATATATATATATAGGTTTATTTCTTGCCTAAATGCATTTCTATTCTCTTAGATGAATTTCCTNTCAATCCACCTCGCTCTAAGCTGAACACCCCTTATATATATATATATATATATATATAGCTTTCGATTCGGTTATCCGTATTAAAGTGCTCAATACATAAATGCAGAGCGTAATATAAGATATGATAAGTTGGAAAGAATCAAAAAGCTACACAGTCTGTGTAGTTTTTTTATTCTTTCCAACTTATCATATCTTATATATATATATAGGTTTATTTCTTGCCTAAATGCATTTCTATTCTCTTAGATGAATTTTCTTCTAACAATGTGTTTTTACCATTTGAACCAAAAAAATGGTACATGTTATATTAAATTTGGTGCTATCTTTTGCTTTGGTACAGAAGAAAGAAGAAATTAAAAAGTTGCGGTTACCTTCAAGTACCTATTAATGGTGTTTCCTTTCAAGTTTGGATAACCTTTTTTTAAAAAGTGTTTGTCATTCTATTACAATTAAGGTGTTGGTAAAAACCTTATTCCTTATTTAGTTCAAAATAACGGTATAGGAAAACTAAAATCGGCTTGTCTAAAAGGTTTCTTTGGATCTTTGTTATAATAAATGCCTCAAGTGGTTTCTAGAAATTTATTATTTTCTTAAAGGACAGCCAGATAACTGACGACGAAGTAAATACTTTATAGAACGGAAATGAAAACCACAAGACTGTTTATGTTAGCAAATGGTCAGGAAGAAGAAGAACACTATGGCTAAATTCAGAATATGGTTGGCGTCAATCTAAACAAATGCAATCAGGTGACACAGGAAATGAACCCACAATACTATTAACGTTTGGTTTTCGCCTTTCTTAACCAGATTTTTCAAGCAAGCTGTTAAATTTGTGCCACATTATATGACAATTTTAAAACCAAACTATATTATAATTGATATACATCATAACAATGGATAATCAATGTTCTGTGCATCTAGACAACACTTGGAGGTAACTGTTCCAATAAGCATGTGCATTCTATAGAGGTTAGTAGCCGTCCTCCCTTGTTATATGATTAGTGTATTTGACATTAATCACCATTTACTGTTGCATGTTTTAAAACTAAGTGGTTGTACTTTGGGGAAATACTTCTAGTCCTCAGGAAAATTCCTGTGCCACTCATGATATCATGGTACAATTTCAGTGTAATTTGATTCATAACTTTATAAACAGGTCTTGCGCATTTGAGGAGCAAGCTTTTCAAAAGTAAAGCAAATTATAAGAAAACAAAGAAATCCATTGCAAATAGTAGAGCATAAGTGATTATAAGAGATACTATGATTATCACAAATAAAATCAAGTTCACTTTGGTTAACATAGATCAAAGTCAAGGTGATTTTACTGTGATGTTTTGTCATACAAAGAGATTTTCCTACTCATAGTTTGCAATAACATATGGAAATTATATTCAAGCCCAGATGAATCTTTGGTTTAAATCCCTTTCTGACAAAAACTACAGGATCTTGGAGGGGGTGCAAAATCCCTGTAGGAAATCATTTTTGAATTTTCTTTGGTACGGTGTAACTACAAATTACAAATCTACGGCTACTATAAAGGTCCTTTACGTTCCAGCTCATAAATAAAAGACAGAATAAGTTAGAGAAGATAAATTTGTACGTATGGTAAGTAAAACTTATAGAGATTTAAAAAGAAAGAATTAAGACAGCAAATATCCCAGTTTTTGTTCTTGTCTTAACATGGAATTTGTCTTTACATTGAGTTCACCGGTCCAGAACAGAGTGACTTCCTTACATTTTATTCATGGAACCCGTTTCTTTAGTTTCAGTTGATCTAATGTATTCTTCTTATCTCTTTTTCACATACATATATTTCTTTCACTTCATTCTATCCTGCCAACCTTTTTTCTGTCAATGTCCTCTACATATTCTTTGCCAAATAGTTGTCTTTTTTTATTAAGCAGATTTTCTCTTACTCTAGAAAATATGTGAACAAGAATAAAGTATCTCAGTGCTTTTCCTTCTTATTTTATCAACCAGATTTAGACGAATGTGCGGCTGGTATAGACAATTGCCATGCTGATGCTCAGTGTATTAATCTTGATGGATCATACACCTGCACCTGCAAGAAAGGATATAGTGGAACAGGATTTGGGTGCTTAGGTAATAAACGGATCCAAGGGAATTTGGACAACTTTCTTGGCATTTTTATGCCATTCATTTATGAGAATTATAGAAAATGCTTTTTCAGAACAATAGAAATGTAATAAAACCTGCATTGAAATGTCAAAATTTCAAGATTATAATGTCAAAGATAATGCAAAAACCACTCTATTTTTTGAGTTTTGGCAAAATATTTTCTACCAACTTTATCACAAAATTATTTTTCCTATACATATAAAAATAAGTTGCATGAAACCAAACAGGAAAAAATGTTAGAAATTTTGAAATCTATTGTTCAATGTTTGGGCATCTTCTATTCATCATTTTTATATTTATTGTTTTTACATTTTGCCTCTTTTCATATCTTAGCAATTTTTTATTTTATTTATGAGTCTATGCTTTTTAATATGGATCAGGAGGTATAATTACTAACACTAAATTAACCATAAGTTTGTTGTTCAACCCATTATTATGGAGGAGCCAAGGAAAATGGAAACGAATGGGCGCCTGGTGTGGAGGTGGAAGAAGAGTAAAGGATTATCGGTGGAAATGAAATCTGAGGAGCCTCTGGATATACACCAGGTATCTATACATTTTTTTGCTTTTGATGTGTAATAAATTTTTGTGTTCATTCATCAAGAATAGACAGTCTAGGTAGCCAGGCTAGCGTCATCAAAATTTTATTCTTGTTGTATATCTTCCTGTTGCTTTCTTCATTCTTCGTACACATGCATTACATCATCTTACAATGATATGCTATATTCTTATCTTTTCCTACAGATATTATATAGGTAAGTAAAAATAACGGATTTACTAACACTAGACTGAAGTAAAACCTGGTCCTTAGTGTATTATTAATTTATATTTTTTCATTAATTTGTCCTTGGTTTTCATACTGCCAATACATTTACGTCAACCTGTATCTGCTTCTATGTATATCTGATTCTTATGTCTCTTTAACAAGAGTCTGACGAAATTAAAACAAGCAGGAAATAAAAATTGGCTAAAAATACTAAATTAAACTGGAATTTTATAATTATTTAAAGGACTGATAAATGACAGTTAGCATATAATGTGGGCTATTACATCTTTAAAGCTTTTCTGTTTCAAACAAAGAATATGTTTTATAGAATTATGTCTAAAAAACTCCTTTACAAAAATTGTCACATAATTGTTTCCTCAAAAACAATAATTTCTTTTTGAACAATTTATGTTTTATGAAAAACTGATAGTCCAAAGGTGAGAAAAAAAGAGAAAAATCAAGGATAAGTGCTAAAAATTTAATAAGCCATGAAATGTAAAATCAATATTTCCAAATGCTTCCTCCTTCGGGTTTTCTTAGATAAAATACGAGTTTTAAAGTTAAATACGAATAAACCTATCTCAGGAAAAGAAAAGAACTAGTAGCATTGGATTGGCAGTCAATAATTATAGAAAAAAAAGCGAAGCAAAATTTTCAATCGTATGCGAAAAAACCTCTTCCTTCCTTCATCCTCAGTCTACCTTTTTGTCTTTATTTAAACGAATGATAAGAGAGAGTCTTGAATATACATTTTATTTTAAAAATTTACAAAAACTGATAATTGGTACTTCTTCACTGCTGAAATTTAGTTGTATTTACTACTAAACAGGTATACAAAAACCATTCCATGTTCTAGTCTCTACTGTTAATGAAATTCAGTAAGACTAAATGTTAATGAAATTCAGTAAGAATAAATGTTAATGAAATTCAGTAAGACTAAATGTTAATGAAATTCAGTAAGAATAAATGTTAATGAAATTCAGTAAGAATAAATGTTAATGAAATTCAGTAAGAATAAATGTTAATGAAATTCAGTAAGAATAAATGTTAATGAAATTCAGTAAGAATAAATGTTAATGAAATTCAGTAAGAATAAATGTTAATGAAATTCAGTAAGAATAAATGTTAATGAAATTCAGTAAGAATAAATGTTAATGAAATTCAGTAAGAATAAATGTTAATGAAATTCAGTAAGAATAAATGTTAATGAAATTCAGTAAGAATAAATGTTAATGAAATTCAGTAAGAATAAATGTTAATGAAATTCAGTAAGAATAAATGTTAATGAAATTCAGTAAGAATAAATGTTAATGAAATTCAGTAAGAATAAATGTTAATGAAATTCAGTAAGAATAAATGTTAATGAAATTCAGTAAGAATAAATGTTAATGAAATTCAGTAAGAATAAATGTTAATGAAATTCAGTAAGAATAAATGTTAATGAAATTCAGTAAGAATAAATGTTAATGAAATTCAGTAAGAATAAATGTTAATGAAATTCAGTAAGAATAAATGTTAATGAAATTCAGTAAGAATAAATGTTAATGAAATTCAGTAAGAATAAATGTTAATGAAATTCAGTAAGAATAAATGTTAATGAAATTCAGTAAGAATAAATGTTAATGAAATTCAGTAAGAATAANAAAATCCTAAAAATGCGATTGAGTCAGAAAGGGCTTTAAAAGATTCAAGGAAAAAGAAAAAAAGACTCGTTATCTAAAAAACAAGCAATACAAATTTAAGTTCTTCTAATAAATTGGTACAGAAAAGGAAGGACAAACACTTGCTAGAAAGCGTGTTTTTTATTTATTGATAACAAGAAGCAATAATGTTTTTCAACCTGCATTGGAGGAGACAATGTAAGGTTTCATTTTTAATTTATTGTACATTAAAAAATAATAATCCAGTCTCAATATTCTTATTAACTGTACAATTTGAAACAAAATCACATAGATTATTTCATAATTGATGTGAAATAGAGAAAAACTGAAAATTAAATGTATTATTATTATTATTATTATTATTATTATTGCTATTGAAAGTAGAAAGAGTTTATGCTGACCCTGACATTTGTATTAAGAAAGAATACATACTATGGACCAAAGTGCTTTTGTAAGATATACATTGATAACGAAATATGTTGAAATAAAGCTATAGTTGCTGACGAAGAAAGATCCTTTAAGGTGATGAAAATACTCGTCAAAAAAATTATGCTTTAAATAAAACAATAAAAGGAAAGAAAGAAAGAAATTAAGAAAGAACGGCCTATTGACTTCAAATAAAACTTTTCAGAAAAATCACTACTGAAATGCCTACAGTAAGAAAAGAACCCCAAAGATCTATAGTAAAAATAGTTTAGCTTGCTAAAATTTTTTTGTTAAAGTTAAAATTCATTTATTAGGTTTGGTTTTGTGTGTTGTGCATGTATTAAACAATGACCTTTGTTCAGTAAAGTCAACAGTTTGTTATATTAAAAAGAAAAAAGTAAAATTTAAAATAAAAATTTACCTTTTAGTGACTGAAGGATGGTAGTTCTTTTATGGACGAAACAAGCTTTAGTTTTATTTGAACTGTTTAAAGGACATTCCTTTGTGAATAAAACATACTACTATTTTAAAAATAACTAAAGTAGAAATTAAGTATTTATTTTGATTTTTAATTCTAATTCAAAACGTATCAAAAATCAATTTTTTATCTAAAAATTGTGAAGCTTCTTGTTTTATGTGTTTTAACATCCTTTGACAAGTTTGAACCACTTTAAGACACACTTGTATTTAGTGGTTAATTTATTGTCGTATTTCATACTTACAAAAACCTTGTTTTTAATGTTTCTACAAGGAAGGTATTAACAAAACAAAGGAATAAATTTGTGGTGCACACTGACAGTCACTTTAATGACAGGAGATCTCCTCCTAAAATTTCGTGAGTAGTCCTTCATACGATTTTACGTGAAATAGTAGAGAATAGAGTTCTACTCTCCAAAAATAAATGTTTAAAAGTTAAATAATGATTTGAATCATGGTAGGCTAGAATTGGAAGATTGTATAAGCTTGAATCCTGTTTTATCTCTCTTCATCTTAATCAAGGCTGGAAGCTACTTCAGAGCAAAGATATATTTTCTTAACTATTATTTTTCTGTGTACCTTGTTATTATTTATTGATTAGTTTACTAACTTTCCTGATTATTTTTCTGGCAAAACGTATAATTTCATTAATTTGGTACCAATTACTGATAAACAAATGAGATTCAGCACTGTAAGGTACGTGGCTGAGTTTTGAAACACAGTCCTCTGGTATGGTAAACTGTTGATCTAGCATCTGCTAACTGTAGTTTGAAATGATTGACAATACAAAAGCAATACTAGATGAAATGAGACCTAAAAGGAGCAAAAAATGTAGTAGCATAAAACAAACAAGGAAAAAGGGTAGCAAAACAGAGAGTGAAAAAGGGTGACAAAAAGTACAGAAAATGGAATAGAGAAAAAAAATTGGCAGAATAATCGGAGTAAGGGAATAGCACAGACAAGCAGCATTTAAAGAATAGAAAGAACATTAATTTCATAAACAAATATAGACAGAGTTACAAAGGTAATACGTGTGTATAACAAAGATATAGGAAGGCAATTAAAAAGAGGAAAAAATATCAGAAGAAAGGAAGCTGGTTGGATTGAGAAGGTATGATGTAGAAAGGACAAGGATAAAATATAATAAATAGAAATACATGAGTAATAGGCAAAAGATACTGGACAGAACAGAAAAGTTGTAAAATATATCCACTTGATAAGTCAACAAAAAGGAGCTGAGTACAAGAAATGGAAGGAAGAAATAAACATATGAAATTAAGAAGGACAGAATAAAATAATTTTTGTAAAAAAGAACCGTAAATAAAGGGAGAGGTGCTACGAATAAAAGGTTCAATATTATTTGTGCTAAAGCAAAAGTGTAGTTAAAATTTTGAAGATGGAAACATAACCTTCAGTTATTTACCTACTTATAACAGCTGAAGCTCAAGTAGCTTTACGATAACAAGAAACTGTAAGGCTTCAATAATAACCCTAACGTTTTCACATACTCTCTTCAGAAATATCAGTTTTTGTCCTTTGTTGTTAATTTGTAAACAAGTTAGACCAAATACAATTCAGGGTTTTTCCATAAGACCATCCTAAATTTCTTAAGTTTTTTTATCGTCTCATCATTTAAATTTTCCAATTATTATCTTAGCACACTGACATAAAGTTCCTTTGCATGGATCTAGTGTTGTATATGTCATAAAAAACGTATGCCTTGTAATGTTACTTTATGTTTATTAAGAACTTTTCTCATCATATCAGATTTGTTTAGGGCACTACAGCTTGTCAACTTGTCACATCTTCCTTCATTTTATGATGTTTTTTCAAACAATTCTTCTTACCTTCAGCTACATCACATTGAACAGTTTAATAATATTTCACATTTTGTTACATCTTACTAAATCTTTTTATTTCAGTATATTAAAAGGATGTCTATTTAAATTTGTTTTTAAGTCGTTGACCATTAGACAATTTGGAGTGGGTTTGGTATAAAAGATGTTTCTTATTCCTTTAGCCTAATGTAATCCATTATCAATAGAGTTGCTAGATTTAAATAATTTTACAAAGTTATAAGGTGCAAAGCACAATAAAATATTCATAAATATGGCTGTATAATTTGTAAATAGTGTGTAAACTGAGTTAAAATATTATCACTTTAGAAAGAGAATTGTATAAAGGAATACGTTTTTAATACTTGTTTTGAGAAATAAACTGTCGTTTTTGTTTTATTAATGGTTAAGAAATTGCGGTTTAAGGAAAAGTTTCTAAATTTCTAGTTTTTTGCTGTTTATAATAAATAACAACTAAGTAAGCAGCATTTATTTATGATAAATAAAATAAACAATAGAAATGTCTTAAACCTTTTACATCAAAATAAATCAATAAACAATCAAAGTTAGTTGCTACAATGAATTCCTTGATAAATGTTTAAAAACGTATATCAAGAATTTTTTAATTATCAAGCATAGTGTCTTGGACAAATACATTGCTGACAATTTTTAAGTATATAAAGTAAATGTTAATTTAAAAATATGCATGACAAAGGACTCAAAATCAAACCGAGAAAATACAGCAGGTTATTAAAAGTCAATTTTCGATTTTATTACAAAATCATTATCAGGACAGAAAAACGTAAATTACAAACATCCTTATATATAATATGTATATTTAAATATATAAATATTTATATTTATATCTATATTATATATTAGGATGCTTGTAATTTACTATATATATATTAATATGCATAAGGTAAAACACGAAAAATAAGAACTATGGTTGCAAGTAATAATTTCACGATATTTCGATCATCGGCCTGATAATCGAAATATCGTGATCGTGAAGAATCAATAAAATGATTTAGAACAACTGAAATACCTTGACACTTAGACACCTTTGTTTTAATCAAGTGTGATTTTGCTTTGTCGTGGGAAACCTACGAGAATCTTCCCGATTTTGGATGGGTCTGTTATTCGAGTGTATTGGCAAATTTAATTTACATTGAGTTTTTTACTATTACGATCATTACCATAGTTCATATATATCCAAAGTAACGCTAACAAATACTAGAACTTCGTCCATTGTGCAATATGAGTTTTAATTGGAGGTTCGTTTGGTGTATAATGTTCTCTTTAGTTTTACCACTATATTAAAAATATACTTTATTTCCTGCCCTTTACAATACATAGAGTTTTGAGTTATCGCTGCAATTTAGTACATTATAATCTTGTTGCCAAACATACTTGTAACACATAAGACTCTATCATGTGAACATTTCTAGATAAACTACTAGTAATACTAGATAAAACTCCCTGCACACCAGTACAGACAAAAATATTCTCATGCCTTATTACTGTGTATCAAAAATACTCAAATTTTTCGTAGCTGATATGGAAAAGTGCTCCACTTAATGATTAGTTTAAAAGAAGAGAATTGTCAGCCTAATCTTTGTGCAATTAAAGAGTATTAATTTGGATTTTATCTGCCTAAAAGTACAAGGTTGTGGGCCGAATTAAAAAAGTACTTCCGGGACACTAGCAGCAGCTACCAATAACTATTAACGTCTTTATATTTTAGAGCTAAGCATGACAATGTGTTTGGGTAATATCAATTTTTAGTGAGAGCAATTTCTCTGATAAACTTAACTATTTTATTTCGTGGTGAATTTCTACCTTGGCTACAGGATTATTCGCTTAAGATCAATTAAAGACGTTTGCGACCATGCAAATGGGACTATTAAAACTGATATTACCTTTTATGAAAATGCAACAATCGATACTAAGGAAATTGTGTTTCGAATTCCAACTGACCTGGTTTGACCTGTTACATAACTCATTTTGTTTAAAATTTAAAATTTGCTAAATGCTGTCCAATATGATTCTAACATAAAAGTGATATTATGAGTAATAAAATTTTTGAACAATTTAACACCACTTAACCCTTTCTCTATTGCTAGAAAACAAAATATGATTTCAGTTGAATAATAACAACAGTATTACTTGTTTATTATATGTCATTCCCAATATATATATATATATATATATATATATATAAATATATATATAAATATATATATATATATATATATAAATATATATATATATATATATATATATATATATTATCACCATCATTATTATTAATACTATTATTATTATTGAGTGACGGAGCAATACGAAACCACAAAGGACTCAGAAGTAGACCCTAGCAATACTGAAACCAGTCAACTCTGATTGCGATTTCGATGTTACCTATTGCTCCTAAGAGCAATTACTCAGTTACTTAACCACTCAACCAGAGGCTCTACCTGGGCTTTTATTTCTATTATTTTTCAATAAAACTCAATTTCCAAACGTTATGAGGATTTAAGAGTTGGCATACTTTTTCTTGAAAAACATACACCTTAACTACGAGTAAACAAGTTTGAAAAAAAATTGTTGGCATAAAGTCAGCCGTGATATAATTATCCACCAAGCGAGTTAAGAAGATCATTTATTTGAAAGTACAGTTCAGTCAAATTTGATTTTGGGAGAGAAAACAGTAAATTTAGAAACAAAAATGACAGTCTACTAAAACAGACGATAAAATGAAAAAATCAAGTTGAAATTGTAAATACCTAATTAGAACAATGTTACAATGTGTTTTTTTTAGTAAAGGGATCCTGCTTTAAATAAAACACCTTCAGCAACGTTCTGGTATTAATGCATTAACTAATCGGTTTTCATACAGATGGCTAGTACAAAAATAAAAAGGTTACTATTGCATTTACTTTTCATTTTGCTTTTTTTTAATCTTTTTTTCCTGGAGACCTTATATCAATCTTTGTTAAAAAAATACTTATTTTTTTAAAAAAAAGCCCGTCTCTTTATTGGCTTTGCAGTGCTTCCAGCAAGATGCC
>RDPX01000123.1:1634950-1673643 GCA_003991215.1 Morbakka virulenta
GTTTTTTTAAATCAACTTACAATGTACAAATAATACCTAGTATTTCGAAAGAAAGAAAAATGGAGTGAATTAGATTTGTGAATTACCTCTTCATCTTCGTCATAAAAACAAGAAAAAAATGTCATCATCAAAGTAGTTTTTTAAATGAAAGAACTTTAAGGGGGTATTCTATTAAGAAATTATTTAGAAGAGGAGAAAAAAATCAGTTATTTAAAACAATAATGGTAAAAAGATAATCACAGGGGATTGAGATGCAGCAAAATGAATGTTTTGGCAAAACAATGGACTTTGCTTATATTAATAAAAAACAGGCAAGATAAGACGACAGAAATGAGAATGTTAAGAAGCGTTCAAGGCGTTACTCGGAGAAACAGAATTAAAAATGATGTCGTCAGGGCTCGAGTGAATGTTAAGCCTGCAGAGACCATTATCCAAAGCCGCAGCTTCAGATGGTATGGTCACGTCCTTAGAAGACCTGAGGTACATGTGACGCAGGTGGTTCCTGCTTTATGACTTCCTAGTATACGTAATAGAGGGAGAACGAAGAAGACGTGGCAATGCATGGTCGACAATGACATGAGGGAGAGAAATCTGTGGTTGGAAGACGCGATGAACAGAGGTGACTGGAAGAAAAGGACTGGGGCTACCGCTCTATTGTGATAGCGGCCTCTCAAGGTGAGCACGGTGAGCAAGCAAGATAAAATATCCTACTGTTCCAAAATTGATTTTACTGATTAAAATGAATGAAGTCAAATATTTCATATTCATGTGGTAGGCACAATTTACCGAAGCACAGTAACTAAAAGAATATCTTCTAAAGTTGAGAGAGCATGCTCATATTGTGTTGAAAGCAGTAGAAGGAACAAGACTGACAAAAAGGGAAAAGAAAAAGACGAGACATAACTGCTGTTCATGATCATGTCTGATTAAGGGACACATCTCAGAACATTCTGTTCAAGTCATCTAACGTTGCCGCATCATTTAGCAGCGACATACAGGAAGAGTAAGTAAGAATGTATTACTCTATTCACACTAGCCTACATACATATCTCATGCTAATATCTACTTTTCTTGTATACAGTTACCTGAAGGATGCAAATTTCTTTTTACCAGAGCAATGACTTGTAAATTACATTTTCAGTACAATTTCAAATACTTGAAATAGACTAATGTATACATTAAAATCATATACATAGTATATAAATATAAATATATATAAATATCAACTTAACAATTAAAGTTACTAAGATATCCCTAATGAATTCACAATACAATTAAAAAAGAAACAATAATACATTTGTAATTTTTATGCAATTATACTTGTACAAAAATGCAATTTCTATCAGGTTAAAGTAAAGAGTAATACTATTATAATTTAAATACTAAATCACAATGAAGCTAACAATTACAATCAAGTATCGGAATGCCCTTATTCATATGGAATTCAAAATTCATAGATATTTAACAGATGCAATAATAATTTATCATAAATAAAGACTACTATCAACTCTTTTTTTGGAATAAATTAGAATCCAATATAGCTCGAGACTTAGTTACGGAGAAGTATATCATTACATAATACATTTAATAAGTCTAACCTACAAATTGCAAAGCACAGGCTATACAAAGTTTTATGTTCACTTTTACTGATTTTTATTTAAATTTTACTTTTAAAACAGATGTGGATGAATGTGCTCTTAATATCGATAATTGTCATTCCAATGCAACTTGTACAAATAACAAAGGATCATTTGATTGTAAATGCATTACTGGTTATCAAGGAGATGGGGTCAGTTGTGAAGACATTGATGAATGCAAGAAAGGTACTCATAATTGTCATGCTGATGCTACCTGTCACAATACTGCTGGCTCGTTTTATTGTACTTGCAATTTAGGATATTCTGGCAATGGAGAATCTTGCTTAAATAATAACGAATGCAGCCTAGATACACACAATTGCCATTCTGATGCAACATGTGGTGATACAAAAGGATCATTTACATGTACTTGTAACACCGGCTACACGGGAAATGGAGTGACGTGTACTGACAACAACGAGTGCACATTAATAACACATAATTGTCATCAGGATGCTACGTGTACAAACACAAAAGGATCATTTTTCTGTACCTGTAATGTAGGATATACTGGGAATGGGGTAAGCTGTTCCGATGTTGATGAATGTAAAATCAGTACTCATAACTGTCATCAGTATGCCACTTGTACAAACACCAAAGGATCGTTTTTCTGTACCTGCAATAAAGGATTCACTGGCACTGGAGAAGTATGCCGAGGTATGTATTTCAAATAAAAAGATAAAACTAATAATTTCCAATTTTTTCTTAATAAAGTTGCTCATTATAATGCCTAAAGACTAATGACATAAAAAAACTTTATTTTAATTTGTTACTCCAATTTTTTTCTTATTTCATTATTTATTGAGTTGATTTTTCTTCCTATTTTGGTTCTGAAAATGTGTACAATTGCAAGAGGAGAATAAAACAAGGTGCAATACTTCTAGGGTGTGTCAAATACTTGGCAACCAGTGTTTAAATCATATCAACAAATTTCAACAAAGCAATGTTTTCTTTGAAGATTCATGCTTATTAAAACACATTAGAGTTAATATTAATGTTATGTGAATGTTTACGTTTCTGATTTTTTCTTTGCAATCTAAAAATATTCAAATTAAAACATGTCCATGATAAATCATTGGCAGAGCTGGGAAAAAATTTACACTCGAGTGCAGTAATAAAGATTAGATAATGATAGACTATCTAGCTGAAAGGTAATCACAAAGCTTTTGTAAGGTTTAGTCAAAAAACTAATGAAGAAGTCTTAGTGCAAAATTGAAGTAAATTATGCAAACGTTTTCTGCAAATTTAATTTCAATGCCATTCGTTTCATTACACATTTTCCTGGTTTATATTATCCATATTTCGTAATTTCTTTTATGTACCTTGCATTCCAAGCTACAGTCTTCCTAACAATTATCTTGACGTGTTTTAAATCCAATATCATTAACATGGCTATATAAACTGTTATCTTATTTGCAAAGAACAATGATTCAGGTCTTAAGCTTTTGTATGACTAATGTTTTTCAGTACATTTTAAAATATTACAATATAAATGGCAGATTTTGTAGGAATTAATTTAGTAATGCTTAAAATTTTAATTAGTAATTTCTGGTGTTAGTAGTTGTTTATTAGTGAATCTAATTAGTTAACTGGATAGTGACTAATTACTTTTATATTGTTTTCTCTATTTCTATAAATGTTTTTATATAATGTTTTAGATGTAAATGAATGTACGGAAGGATATCACCAATGTCACTCCGATGCAAATTGCACAAACACTATTGGTTCTTACACATGCAATTGTCACAATGGTTATTCAGGTAATGGGTATCAGTGTGTGGACATTAATGAATGTACAAGCAACACACACAACTGTCATAACAATGCTACATGCACTAATTCAAAAGGATCATTTCAGTGTACATGTGTGAAAGGGTACAGTGGAAATGGAGTACTCTGTACAGAGATTGATGAATGTACTGAAAAAATCCATAATTGCCATGAAGATGGAACTTGTCATAATACAGACGGGGCCTTTTATTGTACTTGTAACTGGGGATACAGCGGAAACGGCATTTTGTGTACTGATATAAATGAGTGTTTGACTGGAACTCATACTTGCCATCGTGAAGCAACATGTACAAACGTTAAAGGCAATTACACTTGCACCTGTAATACAGGCTGGAGAGGAAGTGGCGAATACTGTCAAGGTAGGTATCCATTAAAATAATCAATATTGTTTATCATTGTACGTTGGATGGATGAGAGGTGCAAAAATGAAGGCGTCAAAAGAGATAAGTAGTGCTGTTAGGATAAGGTGGTACCTTTTCTTACTTGATGTGAAAGAAACTTTTTTTGTTATTCTCGTCACATAGGCTGTGCTACCTGAATATTTGCTAGTTTATTTATTTCTTACATAAACTGAAATAATTTCTTTGTTGAGATACGCGATATATAAGATTGAAGATTTTAGTACGTTAAATAAATGTAAAGAAAAGACATTTTTATTTACTAAGTTATAAAGGAATATGCCTGGTACCTTAAATAGTTTGTAGAAGCTATTAAAAAACTTATAAAAAGCAATTAAGGCTAGTTTTGGTTGGAAAATTCACCTGGTTAAAAACAGCTTCTATAGCCTATTTGGTAAAGGAGATCACAGTGAAAGCCATGGCCAATGCTGCTTTGACCCCAACTCTAATTACCCTTTGTTCTTTACTTATTTCTCTTTAATATATAAAATCTTGTCAAGCAGTATTATTTTCAAAACCAGCAGAGTATTCAAATGAGTAAATCTTAAGCTTTGTATAAGACACACCTCTGAAAAATTATAGGTTTGCTCTTTTGCTATCTTTCAAAATGTTGGAGGTGTCGGATATATTTCAGTAAAAAAGTCAAATTAGAAAGACAAATAATTTTTAATTCTTATTTCTGTTGTTTGAAAAAATTGAATTTTTTATGCTCTAGCAATATGCTCAATTTGTTAATTTGAGAAATCACCGTGTAGAAGTTTCGAGGGAATTATTTGGTAATTTATTTAAGATAAATGCATTGTATGGATCAATAATTGAAAAATAATTATTTTATTCATTGGCCAATTATTTCCTACTAGAGACCTCACAATCAGTACTGCCTAAGCATATTATCCATCTCTCCTTTTTTTCCTACACAATTTTTTATGCTCTAGCAATCTTGCCTGATACCTATTATTCTAATCTTAAAAGATCGCTACTTCAGACAGCTAAGAATTTTGCATTGTGTGGTAGTAAAGGAATTTGTGGCTATTATATCTTTATATTTTTGTACTTAAGGATCTTAACTAAAAAGGAATAACAAATTTTGAAGATGTACTCTCTTTTGCTTACACTTGGTTCGTCATACAGACTTTAAAGTCATACCATCAAACAATTATTGAATTATAAAGGTCTATTTCCCTTTAAAGTTAATTCCACATTAAAAGGTTAAAGAAAGCTGCTTTGCTATTACTGCCATTGACAAAATGATATCCCTAGTATTCTCATTACATTACTATTCACTCATGAAAAGGTGTTTCCAGATCATTATTTTTTTAAAAATTCTTAACTATTTCAGAGATTTTATATTTTACGAAGCATGAAATGAATTTGACGCAGGATGGTTTTTCTTTATTATTTATTTGCATACAACAACTGAATGAAATATTTAAAATAGAGCTAAATAGATAAAAATTGAAGGAAATAAAGAAGCCTTGAAAATCCGAAACAATAAAAAATTAGGAGGGTTACAATACGATGAAATTTTGTTGTTACTTTTTTATTAATGAAGTATTGGTATAAACTAACTAAGCCTATATGGAACTGTGGTAAAATAAGACAAAAAAGGTAAGACAAAACAAAATTATTAGACTTAAAAAAATCAAATTATACAATGGAGAAACGCACATAAAAGTCAAACAAAAAGCCACAAGATGTACGGAACAGTGGAATGAAAAGAAAGAAAAAGTTTAAAAAATGAAATAAGAAATAAACCAAGACCTGTCCAAGAGAAAATATTGCATGTATTAAAAGATTTAGTACAAACGATCAGTAGTGATCAAATGGGCAGAGAATATTATAAATTAACTATGTGCGGCAAAGATAAAAAAGGTTTAAATGTAAGGACTTTAAATTTTAAATGAGAGTATTTCTTCTATATCGAAATTAGAGAAAATTCTAGCTTTACTAAAACATTTAAGTCATATGTATCTGTGCCTTACTTTCGAAATATGGTCAGTTCAAATTAAATATCAGCATGTTATTATCATCATCATAATTGTCAGGATCACTGAATGCCTGTATTTCAAACTTGCATACAATTAATATTTCTTTGACATAATATATAAAAAACAGAAAATCCACAATGCAATGCAATTAGCTGCTATCACCCCTTTATTAATATAGATTCTTTTTATGTAAAAACCTTTAAGTATACTACCATTTTTCCTTAAGGTTTGAATAAATTATGCTCACAAGTATAAAAAGCTATTTTTCTATTAGTGTGAAAATATTCCGAAAATATTTCTTCTCCTTTGAATTCTATTTTGACCCCTCTTCCTTTGCTCTTTCCTTTCCTTTTTTTAAATGTCGTTTTGTCCATGTTTTTTATATAGTGCTATTCTCTCTTATCTGTTTCCCTTTCCTTGCTTTCCGAATTCGTCCCTGTATTTGAAGTATGTCAAATAAGCTTTTAGCTACTGCTAATGTGCTTTTATCACTTAATAACAGCTCTTTTACTCGCTTTCAGATTTCATACAACTTATTCTGTATTTTAGTGTCAACTGCCTAAGAATAATCCAATTTTCATTTAGACTGATTTTGAAAAAAACTATTTGTAAGTGTGAACTTGAAAAAAAGTTGCATTCAATACCAATTTTTTGAACCAGTAAAGAAAGTGAATAAACGTAGTTTTTGTTGTTTTATTTTGTTCCCTCATTCGCTATTTTGGTATCAGAAACTTTTTTAAATACAAATAATCGAGGTGAGTCCTAATCACACTAGCTTTGCTGTTATGTGGAGATTTTCAAATTTTGGCTTTTCTGGAACTACTAAAAGAGCACTATTTTGTGGTTTAAGTTGTGAAATGTAGGATAAAAATCTTTTTAAGATCAAAGATAACTTTTTCTGTCTCTTTAAAGATGAAGCAATAGAAAATAAATTAAACATTAAATTACAATGTTTGTAAAATTTAACTTAAAACTAATCGTAAGAGATTAATAATGACTTAAAGAAACCATGAAATATTAAATACTAATGATTTAACGTAGTGCATTAATTTTTTTATTTGGTATATTGTACTTACTTTAATGGTTTAGAACCATACAAGTCATAATGCCAAGAGGTGTATGAAACTGTAAAGATATAAAGAAAAATCAAAGACACTAAAAGACGAAAAGAGAGGAAGGTTATGAGCATTAACAGCATTAAAAGCATTCATGCCATATGGTGTAGAAAAAGACTTATAACCCAAAACGATATTAATGAAATCTTCTTGAAATTAGTATTTTTTTGACTTTGTGTTGATGAGGGAGTGGTAACAGTGACAAAAAGTAACCCAAAAATTTTAATGAATTAGCAATCCTAAATCTGTAAATAAATAAATAAATATATGTCATTACAGGAAATATTAAATGAACAGTTAGCTATCATTTACCAGGAAAATAAAAGAACCTGTCTTAAAAAAATTGCACTTAAAACTTTGACGTCTGTTAAATTATACTGTTCTGTAGACTGTAATTACTTTCTTGTCTGGAAATGGCACATTAAAATTGGTGTTTCTTTTGCACATTTATTGTTGAAATTATTCTGTCATTTCTTATATTACTTATCATTTCTTGATATTTCTTCTTACTTTTCTTTTTTCCAGCTTAAGTCTTCTTGTCCAAACAGTCCTATCTCCTTCTACCGAACTTCTAATGCATTCAAAGCTGGCTGCAGTACACTGGGCGCCTCTGTCTACCTGGAGTATCGTCCTTTGTTAAAAAAAAATACTTGGCTCAGGCTGGGCTTCCTATAACCCTGTGTTTCTAAGTAGATTTCAGCTTAATGTTTAATTTAGAGCTTATTTAGATATTATATACGTTACTATTAATGTTAAGAAACATATATTTGTTGTGAAGAAATGTAGAGCAGACTCAGTGTCAGTGGATGTTTTTAGATTTGGAGCAGAATTAGTTAAAACGATGGTGAAGTTGGAACAATATATATTTTGCAAAATGTTACATGAAGGCACCTCCAGTCATGTCACTTGCTTACAAAGATCAGAATAGCCATCACAATTCCTGCACACAATTACTAGCATAAAACAACTGCCTGTTTAAAGCGTTTAATGTCCCCCTTTATCCAGCCAAAATGTTCAAAATTTTGGTGAAAATATACAAAGCCATGGTACTTCAACAAAAAAAGTCCCAGAACCACCATGCCTTTACGAAGTTATCTCATTGTTTTTGTGTAATTAAAAACACAAAAACTTGGGTTGTAATATTTTTTGCCTTGTAAAAAAAATTTCGTTATTCCCTATTACCAGAGGTACCAAGGTGTGCCACTATCATTTAGTCGACTATTCAAATACCGTAATTATTCGATTTACCGCATTCTACTAGAATAACCGCACCCCTCAAGCACATCCTTTGGAACCCAAAAATGTTAATAAGAGCACTTCCTCAATTTAGAGGACACTTTTTGGCAGATTTCCTTTTTAACAACCGCACCCTTTTTTCAAAGTAAAAAATTATAGATCAAGAATAAAAGAAGTAAAAACATATATTTTAGTGAGTATATTTTATTATGTTTTTAACATCATGTGCGTAAATTGCAATGTTTATATGTTTACAAATAGCTTTGAATTTGTCAATTTCACTTTTGAACTTGAAATGTCAGCGTTGATATTTTAGACATTTAGTACTTTGTAAATTAACTTCGTACTGTTTGTACTGATAAAAATATTTTTGACATTTAGTGGTTATAAGTTTACTGACTTTTCCAACAAGCGCACTCCCTCAAATACGCGCACATCATAAATAAGCGCACCCTTAAGAATAACCAGAATTATTTAAGCGCACCATGCAATTAATCGAATAATTACAGTATCACAGAAATCTTGCTCACATGATAAATATGTTAAATCTAAATTACTATTTGCTAACTCCTTTTCCATATTTCTGGGGTTCCTAATTATATTCTTCCAAATTTGTTTTAAAATTGCACACCTTTTGCAGCGCTAGTGGTAGCCATGAAGGATATACCATTACCTTTATTCCATACATGGTGACAAATTATCCTGCTACTAAATATTAGCTTTCTAATCTTTTGCATTACAATAGTGTTTTGGACTTATTCAAACAAATCTCATTGCATGGACGCTTCAAAGAGAAACAGGTTAATAAAGCAAAAATGTACAGACAACGTAAAACTGTAACTATATTTTTCCTATAAAATCAAAATTATAACACTATTTCACCTAAAGAAGAGGATAGCTATTTATTTTAATTGAGTCCTTTTGTGAGAACTGTTGAAAGATTGTTGATAATCTTCATCGTTGGTAATCTTCATCTTTGATAATCTTCATCTTTGATAATNTACCCTTACCTTTATTCCATACATGGTGACAAATTATCCTGCTACTAAATATTAGCTTTCTAATCTTTTGCATTACAATAGTGTTTTGGACTTATTCAAACAAATCTCATTGCATGGACGCTTCAAAGAGAAACAGGTTAATAAAGCAAAAATGTACAGACAACGTAAAACTGTAACTATATTTTTCCTATAAAATCAAAATTATAACACTATTTCACCTAAAGAAGAGGATAGCTATTTATTTTAATTGAGTCCTTTTGTGAGAACTGTTGAACGATTGTTGATAATCTTCATCATTGGTAATCTTCATCTTTGATAATCTTCATCGTTGGTAATCTTCATCGTTGATGATCTTCATCGTTGGTAATCTTCATCTTTGATAATCTTCTTCGTTGGTAATCTTCATCGTTGATAATCTTCATCGTTGATAATCTTCATCGTTGGTAATCTTCATCGTTGATGATCTTCATCGTTGGTAATCTTCATCTTTGATAATCTTCTTCGTTGGTAATCTTCATCTTTGATAATCTTCTTCGTTGGTAATCTTCATCGTTGATAATCTTCATCATTGGTAATCATTGAAAATAGAAGATCTAATCCAGGCTTCTTTTTAATACAAAGAAAATTTAGAAGATTGTAAGACTGTAAAAAGGAAGTTGAAAAGATAAAATAGTTTTATTTTAATGCCTAATTTTTCAAATGCTAGAAAGGAAGCATTTTTATCGGCACCAAGGCTTTCATTAAACTATTCCCATCAGTTCCATTCAGGAAGAAAAATAAAAATAAGAAATTTAGATGGTGATTAGAAAATGACTTAAAATTAATTCACATAAAACATTTACCAATAATATCAGTTACACAAAATCCATATCAAGAGCACCAACTTTCAACATAACAGCATAGTTGCCAAAACGATAAGTGTATAAAGCTATTGAAGCTATTCTAATCTTGATAGCTAAATAGTCAATACAATCTAGTGGAAGACTGGTGAATGTTAAAACTTTTAAATTGGCATATATTAATCTGTTAAATACGAAACAATTTGTTTACTCTGTTTATAGTGTATAATAAAAAACAGTATCAAAAATACAATTTCTTTATTTATGTGTGTTACACAGTATTACAATACACTAGTGCTAACCAATGTGGATAATGTTGCATGTCTACAGGGTAAAGGGCTTAGGTTCTTAAGATTAGTGGCTGTCTTATTCCTGTTGCTATCGATTCATCATCGTTGATCATCGCTTTATCATTGCTGTTTTCTTTCTCTCTTTGTTTTCTCCGTTAATAAAAATTACCTTGACATATGCATTCTCCCAATGGCTTCTTGGTCCAGTGAAGTCCCCCCAAAAAACTTTAATCATAATAATATAAATTTACTTGCTATTGAAAAGTTCTACTTTTTACAAAAAGTGTTAACATATCGCTTTGTGTAAGATATGTTATTGCCCATTACATTGAGTCTGTTCTTCATCTTCTTATTGAAATAGATTTTCAAGTAATTATTTACTTATATTTTGGCAGCTCTTGATACGTTTCGTCAATATAAGTGCAAATCTCTTAATTGTAAAACTTATTGTACTGAGTCACTTATAGCTGGAGCAATTATTGTTTCGGATATCTTTATAAAGTCTAAAATAATATGTAAAATAAAACCTTTGGCTACTTTAAAATAAAATATTTTGAGGAAAAATATTTTTTCTTTTTGTTTTTATGTAAGATAAAAGCGATGAAGGTGAAATACCATTTGGTCTCACTAATTTTAATCAAAATTAAATCTTTGCTAAAATAATTTTGAGCATTTAGGGGGTTTCATGTTACATTTAATCTCGGGCTAATATTCTAATACTTCATAATAATAAAATGTTTCAGAATTAACTAATTCTTTATCTAATACATTGACAATACACCCAACAAACTTTTAATTCTGCTCCATTATTCAGGTTTTATAAATCAGTGTTAAAAGGTTTCATCATTGTTTTATAAATTTGTAATTCTAACATCACAGTAAAGAAAATATTCTAAAAACAAATCAAAATTAGAAAATCGTGACACCTGTCCTTCTCAAAAAGTAATTGTATCTATTTCTTGACTAGGGAGATATGAGAATCTTTATTTACTGACATGCATGATTCTTTCATTGCAGTATTTTAGTTTTGCCACATTTTGTAGAATTCAAATAAAGTTATAGTTAAAGAATGTTTTTGCAGTGGAAATTTATCTTGCTGAACAATTATTTTATTGTTTGTTATTATATAATTAAGATAAATTGACTTTTGAAGCTTCTACCTTATAGATATTAATGAATGCAAGGAAGGCACTCATAATTGCCACACTGATGCCTTTTGCACAAATAATAATGGTTCTTTCATATGCACCTGTAATACTGGATACAGTGGTAATGGAATTCAATGCCAAGGTGATTATATTTCTTAGAGTGTTTCAATATTTTCTCACCGATTTATGGAAAAATTTTATGTCTATCTACATTAATAGGTATCTATGGCTTAAAAATTTGAATGATCAAACAAATCAAGGAGCTCGGTGGTCAGAGCCTGAAACCAAAGTAAATTAATAAATCTATAGTCACTCAATTTCAAATGAAGTCAAACATTAGCATCAGAAAAGATTAACCTTTAATTATAAGCCACGAGAGTAACATTTTTTCATAAAACAGCAGAATTTCTAAATACTAACCTTCCTAAGAAAGTACTAAACATCATAAATAATTTTAGACATTGGTATCTCAGTGATCACAGACAAAAATTAAACATTTAGCTCAGTACTCGAGCGTCATAATTGCCTAGATATTAACTTTATGAAGAAATATAGTGTTAATAAGGCATTGTTCAGTTCTCTACAGGCCCTTCCTCACAGAAGAAACATTGCTAGTCTTTCTCTTCTCTATCAGTATTTTCCATAATAAGTGTTGGACTGAGCTTCAATCCCTAGTTCCTCCTCGTAAAACTTTTACAGCAAGAACACGTCTTGCTACCACTATTAAAAAGAATTTTCCTTTCTTTCTCCATGTTCCTAACATCAAACGGAATTTCCATGAAAATATTTTTTTTCTCCAAGAACCTCCAATCTGTCGAACAAATTGGATGTTGGACATTTTCAATCATAGACCTCTTCAAATCAAATGTTAATAAACACTTGTCAAAAACTTCCTTATAGGTCATCAAATTTTATTCATTCATTTATATCTTTCGTCCCTTTCACAGTAAATTTGTTATATTTTAATTTTATTTTGAATCGATGAACTTTATTTACAATAAAATTCCCCTGCAGAATAAGAAAAAATGTTCACCTCAAGTGCAAAGAAAATTTGAAAAACTAATTCTTTACAATTCTACTATTTTTTAGTTATAGTCTTTTATAGTTATGATTTTTATACTTTTTCTTATCATTAACGTATTTTTTAACGTAAAATTTTTAAATTTTGTTAAAAATAACAAATTTTTACCTGGGTCTAATGTGTGCTTTTGAGCTAAATTGTTTCTATCCTTGCATTTAGACAAAATAGATTTTCCATTTATGCAGGAAATTAAGTTAATTTTCTTTCCTTCCCCCATTTATCATATTTATTGTTACTTAATAATTAATTTTCTGTACGTTGTAAAATATAATCCACAGATATCGATGAATGCACAATTGGTACTCATAATTGCCATGCGGATGGAATTTGTCACAACACAAAGGGGTCGTTTTACTGCACTTGTCAAGTTGGTTACTCAGGAAATGGAACACATTGTATTGGTAAGTTTTCCCCTTCTATATTCACAACTTTGATTGTTTCAGCTGAGGTACTTTCAAGTAAATAAACATAATCAAGACCTTTAAAATAAGGAGCCAAATATTAATCTGTTTGTTAATATTTAAACTATTTGTACAGGTAGCCTGCTGGTTAAATCTTTTTGTAGAACATTGTAAAGGACGTGTGCACTGATCTTGAGTCAAACCAGTTCCTATGGCTGTCATAAACACCTGTCCAAAGCCCTATGCTATCAGTGCTTGTTACTAACTTCAATCCTATATGCATGAGTTGAATGAAACTCATGCATATTTGTAATCATTGTAACCTGAGAAATAAACAATTCACTTACATTAAAAGTATGGTTTCAAAAATGATGTGTTTAAGACTTGCCTTAACTTGACTTAATTGCGTAACCCACCCTGGGTACTTGTACACTCCTTTTTGACAATATCTTTCCAGATGGATCGATCCTTTGCTTTCAGTTCAGCAGTGAGTACAGGGATTCTCAGATTTTTTCGAACTTGATCTACCTCAAGCTTTCTTGGTCGCCCTCATTTCTTCCTTCTTTCGAAATCTCAGAATGTATGGTCAAAAAAGAAATACCGAATCGCATAAAGATGCGACTGTATTCTGCGTTAATTGTACCAATTGCCATCTATGCTTCGGAAGCCTGAACAATGAAAGCAGAAGACGCTCGTAAACTGGCTGTTTTTAGAAAATGACTGCTTTAGAACAATGATTGGGAAAACAAGGATAGAGAGGTGCCTGCTACCTGATATCAGAAAAATGCTTGTTGTAAAAGATGACGTAGTAAACATGATCAAGAAACGTAGGCTAAACTGGTTTGGGTACTTGAACAGAAAAGGTGCTGAAAAATTTGTAAAGAGGGCCTGTTTAAGAACAAGGAACTATAATTCAAGTACCAGACCATTTGATTATGGCAGGCACTGGTTCGAATCTAGTTTTTTGCCAAATAATTTATAACTTTCCTCTTCACCTATATTATAATACTTGGCAAAATCTCTCTTTCAGAGCTGCAACAACCGCAGCTGATTATTATAGCAATGATATCTGATCCTTTTGAAAACATGTGCTGTCAACATGACAACAGCTCTTTAGAATATGATATAAACAAAAATTTAAAAAGTAGTTTATCATAGGCATTTTCTACCGCCCTTTATAACTCCATTACCAAAACCGTTCGAAATCTTTCGGTTTTTTTCATCACACTATTTTTTTCCGATTTAATTCATTGAAATAGTTGCTCTCAAAAAGGGGTTGCATTTTTTCCCCATTTTTAGTTGGAACATGTATATAATATAAAAATAATCATTAAATACATTAATGTGGTCAGGTGCCACGTGACATGCAAAAATGTCGTCAACGTATCTTTGGGAAAAACATTGCTTCTATATAGTTGGAGCCACAGCGGTGCTCATAATCGAAAAGTGTAGGTAATATGCATCCTATAGAATTTTTGTCAACAGCAACAGTTTGTTTTAAGTGACAACTGTAATTGAGGTGAAGTAAGTCATACGTTACGTCTAAAACAGTCATAATATTGAGTGCATTTTTTTCTTATTCCTTCAGTTAAAATAAAATATTTTTAAGGAAACATTAATGATAATTTAAAAAAGTGAAAAAAGAAGAAAAAAAGCCGAGTCAAATTTTCAAAAGAATTACATTTTACTCAAAACTGCTTAAAATGGAAACGGGCATTAACACATGGCTCGTGTCTCTAAACCAAATTGTACAGAAAATTGTAAAAAATACTTCATCACTTAAAACTTTACATTGAAGAGTTTAAGTTTAAATGCGATTTCAAATATCCATACTTTACATACTTAATTAAAATGCATCCTTGATGTACTACCAAAAGAATAAAAGTTATTTTATAAAACTTTATAATACCATTGATTTACAATTTTACTTTCAACAACAAAATTATTACCTTTCTCTAATTTCTGAGTAGCTAAAAAAGGACATTCTTTAAAGACAAAGAGCCGAACACTCCATCCTAGTAAATTAATGGCTTTTTAGTGTAATTATCATTAATCTACGTTCTTACTAATGCTTTTTGTAATAACTGATTTATTGCTGTATTAAATCTAATAATGGTACTTAAAATCTAATATATATTCATATATCTAGAATACTATAATTTATTTTAAGGATATTTCTAATACTTTGTACATGGCTTCCATATTACTTTCAGGTAAATTATGAGAAAGATTGGTACAAATATAATAATAATAATAACAATGATGGTAACTATTATTATTATAATTTTTATTATTACTACTATTATCATGTGCTTTTTAGCCTCATAGCTATAGCTGTTATATGATTTGGAAATACGGTGTAAGGACTCATAGAATCCTGTTTACACAGGACTCACAATTTCAGTGTACTTGGACTTCAAGTAGTATTTTTGATAAGCCCAACCAACCTGTACTTGAGCATGCACAACCTGCATTGTGATTTCAATATTGTTGAAAAACATTTTGATTGTTACTTATATACAGTTATTATAGTAAAATAACTAGTATTACTGTTACCATCACTATCAATTTTATTATTCTAATTTTATTTTTTAATTGTATTTTCTTTCTGGAGATTTTTTCTTTCCTGCCTTTTACTCTGTATCCAATGCATTCTGTAGTATTTTGCTGTTCCAAGAAAATTTGGTCTTTACAACACCCCAACCATAAAACCCAATACAATCCTTGACTTTGCTTGTTACTTTCATTAGATGTAAATGAATGTCAAGGCAACACTCACAATTGTCATGCTGATGCAACATGTCACAATACAAAGGGATCCTTCTATTGCACCTGTAATATTGGTTACTCTGGAAATGGAGTCAGTTGTACCGGTGAGAATATATTGGATTTTTGCCTGTTATCTAATATGTTTTTAATAGTAAGGGTATTGCAATTAACTTTGCCTTGGAGGTTTTAATTGAAGGTTATGAATCTGTAAATACAACTGGGTTGCATAAAAAGAGTTTTGTTGAATTATTTACAACCTAGCCTGGATATGTAGAATTCTTATCATTGCAAAAAATTAAAATCTTGTTACACGATTACTGTATTGAATAGACGGTTCTGGAATTTTAATAGACCGCACTGATAAATAGATTTTTATTTTGTTTTATTTTTAAATCATTTAATAACTAAAATTGAATTTGATGGTACGTGGTAAATACTTCCATGCAGATCTTCCCTCATAACCTGTCGAGATAATCTGGAATTGAATAATCCTTAGCATTTTACAGCTTATTGGATTTCTTTATAGTTCCAAAGTAGAGTGAAATATAATCTGAATAAGGATCTTTGGGCTTCACATCCACTGGTCTCTTTCCAAATGCTATATAAATTTCATGTCAAATCTACACTCTTTCGTAGATCATTTTTAGCGAGTTAGTTTTACTTCCTTTGGGATTTTTTAAAGCATATTTGAAATGGTAATAGAATGGCAATAAGAAGAAATTTCCATAGTATATCTATTTCTAAGAAATGTGCAATGGTTTAGACTATAAGTTATTCTATGGTTGCTTCTTATTCAACACTTTTCAGTTATTCAATTACTGAAATTCTTGTTTCCAAACTCCAAAATTAAACACATTAGCTAGGTGTGGAAAAAGAAGGCACAAAGATTATGCAAAAACTAATCACATGGACTTACAGCTTGCTTGATAAGACGAAATGGTGTAAAACTAACAAATATTCTTGTACAAATATTAACTATTTCTTTATTTCTCCTTCTTTCCCTCTCTCTTTCTCTCTCTCTCTCTCTCTCTCTCTCTATATATATATATATATATATATATATATATATCGGGTGCTCCCATTTGGGGTCGCCAAAGTGGATCAGTCTTCTCCATTTTCCATTCTATTCTCCATTCCATTTTCCATTTTCATTGTCTTACGCATTCTCCATTTGTACTCCTGCTGCTCTCATGTCCTCTTTTATCATATCCATGTATATCCTCTTTGGTATTCCTCGCTTTCTTATTCGTGGCACATGCATGTCCAACATTCTCCTACCAACATATTCTTCCTCTCTCCTAACCACATGTCCAAACCACCTAAGCTTTGCTTTTCTTTGCTTGCCTCTCAATGTCCTGACATGAGCCGCACCCATTATATGTTCATTCCGAATCCTGTCTAGCCGCATAACCTCAAATGACAACCAGAGCATCCGAAGTTCTGCAATTTATAGCTCAGTTTCTTGCTTTTGGGTTTTTGCCACTGTTTCAAGTTTATACAGTAATGCTGGACTGACTGGTGTCTTGTAAACTTTTCCGTTTACTTCAGGAGATAGCCTTCTGTCGCATAGCACTCCCGTTACTTTCCTCCATCCACTCCATCCAGCTGGCACTCGCTTTCGCACTTCCCTGTTGCAGTCTCCGTCATTCTGCACGGTGAATTCTCGGTATTTGAAGTCTTCAACTCTTTAAACTTCCATTCCTTGCACTTGAATTTCATCCTCCTCTCTCCCGCTCTAGACCATGTATTCCGTTTTCTCTCTCTCTCTCTCTCTCTCTATATATATATATATATATATATATATATATATATATATATATATATTTATATATAATATATATAATATAACATAATCATCAATCCTTTGCTCGAACAATAAAAATTTGTTCTTTGTTTTAAGGCCATAATCTTTAGGAAAGTATTCCTCATTTTAGGCGCTGTGGGAGCGATTATTACTTTAAGAGGTATAATGAAAGGACTTCAATATGTGTATATTGGTGTAAGAAGTTATATTTTCTTTAAATAATATTTTGGTGAAATTTTTCAGTATCACAAGATTTAAGAGTTTAAAATTTTATTTTTGCCATCACTACTTACCATCCTAAACAGATATCAACGAATGCACATCTCGAACACACAATTGTCACCCAGATGCAACTTGCCATAATACCAAAGGCTCATTCTTTTGCACATGTAACATTGGTTATTCTGGGAATGGAACACATTGTCAAGGTAAATAACAATATTAATTATTGAAAATGTTAAAATGTGAAATGCAATGTCAAATGGGACGAAGCTTTATAGAATTGAATTACATCACGTTTGAATATTTTTTTTCTTTTTATGAGAGATTAATGCGAAAATAGTAAATGATGTGTTAAACGATTTATCGATAAGGTGAAAATAATCTTCTAAAACGTTTGTTGGAACTTCATTTATCAAAATTGTTACTAAAAATGGACCTGTTAAAAATATACAAAGCAAAATAGAGATACATGTATAAAATTCTCTGTGTAATAGAAATGACCTTAAATTTTATTTTCTACTTGACTTGTCATACATCTCCTATCATAACATAAACTACTGGTGATGAAAATTTTTTCGGAAAGGAAATTATAGAAACCTAAAGGTCTTCGTCTTGGCAAAGAGGACCAAACTGGTACCCTTTTAGTATATTTTACAACTGTTGCTTTATTGGACCAAAGGGTGTGAAGTATCCGTAGATCTTAATGCTTAGTGAACTGATTTGTATATTCTTGTTAAGTCAACATCTGTTGCTACTTTTACGTGTTCCATATTACTGTGACATTTGAAAAATTTAGGATATAATATTTCTTTCGTCTTCTTCTAGGAACAGTAGTACGCAAACTTTTGACTGAATTGGCAAAATTACATCAGTTTTAATTGTTTCATTTGGCAATCTGCACGAATAAGTCACATTCTTTTGGCAAGTTACTTCTTCCTCTGCAGCATGACCAAATAGCTTAGTTTTTCACTAAGAAGTATAAAAATGATTGTAGTAAGAATGGTCTTTTTAGGAGCCAGACAAAATGATCTTATATAATTTTGAAATTTGTTATTTCTCCTTGATAGTGAAGTGGAGTCAAAATTTTCGTTCAAGAAAAAAATCCTTGTGTTTCTCAAAGCTATACCTGGGACATCGTATTGTTCAGCCTGTACTAAATACATCTTTTAGAGTAACACTTTTTCAATGCACTGATTTATCCCTGTAGATTAATTGCAAAGCGCATGTCTTAAAATTAAACCTTATACATGATTTTAATAAATGTATAGTAAAGCTTGCTTTTACTATATATTTTAAAACCAGATTACATGCCAAATAAGTTGAAAATGACGTTTGTAACAAAACCTAAACATTTATGTTGGGATGACACCTTTACATATCAAAGGGTGTGATACTTAATTAAAATAAAACCAATGGCTTTTATGGAATCCCCAAATTAATTCATTAAACGTTTTTCATGAGCTATTTATTTTTTATTATGATCATCAAATCCGTAGTTATTGGAGTTTAAGGAGAAGTTTGTTGTTTTCCACCAGACGTTTCCAAGTTTCTCTGCTAGCTTCATTTCTTTTAGCTCTATTTTATCTGTCATTTTATTTCGGGATAATAAACCAAATTTTTCATTTTCCCTTGAAAATTTTAAAAATTAATCTTAATTATTTGCTACAAGTTCGTAATATACTGAAACATGCATAAATTACAAAATAGGAATATCTATTAAATGTATGTACTCCCTGAAGCAGTAGAAAAGAAAACAATATTATATTAGAATTAAAAATATTAATAAGCTGGATGTTGGACATAAATAAACATTTAAACTTTCATATGAATTAAAATATATTACACTGATTAAAATTTGTAAAGCTGTATTAGACCTTCCTGTTTTGCTCACTAATTTATTGATAATCAATTCTAATGAACTACTTAAATTAACATTTTTTGAAACTTATTGTATTCTTTGTAAGATGCTATCGTTTTCTAAAGGAAAGTAGTACTTATATCTTAGTCCTGAGTACCTAATTCTTCCAACATTTTCCGTAATTGCGTTGTAGGGTATAAATTAAATATTATCTTTATCTTAAGCGAAACGAAATCGTTCTCTTACCTGACATTCGTTTTCACTTTCAATGTAATGGTATTTACAAGATACTGCACTTATTTGATACCTATTTGGCATTAAAAATATAATATTTTAAGAATTTTGATAGATGATTCATACTATCCTTAAAATGTCAAAAAATTAATCCAAAATAGCAATTCATACTGTTCCACAATTCAAATAATTTTCAAATAAATTCAACATTTCATAAAAAATCCTATATAATTATGCAAAATTAAATTTTGCATGGGTATAGCAATTGTCTTATTTATGCTTTTTAGCTAAAGAAGGACGATGGTTAAAAACTTTATTTTTATTGGATTTAGGATCAGATGTCTTAAAACAATAAAAAAATGCAGCAATTAGTGTTTTCTTTGCATTTCATTGAACCTTCTTTAAACAGAATTATTTAAATAAAAAGCATTTTGATACATTTTTTATTTAAAAATTGAACATTGTTAATGATTGCATTGATGTCTTTGGTTTCCTAACAAAACATATTTTCTTTCCTATTTCTAGATAACGATGAATGCTTTCTGAATACACACAACTGTCATGCTGATTCCACCTGTCATAACAACAAAGGGTCGTTCTATTGCACTTGTAATACTGGCTATTCAGGAAATGGAACACATTGCAGGGGTAAATTTATGTTAATAAAATCAAGATTTTTCGTAATCTTGTTAACCGTAAAATTTAGGAAAATTATGAATTTACTTGGGAAATTCAATAGTTAAAAACATGAACAAGCTATACCAAAATGATAAAACATGGAAAAAGTGTTGAAGTATTAACACAGATAAGAAATAGTGTATGGATCAAGCCCCATAAAGTAGAAGGGATATCTAAATTTAAAATAAATATTGAAAGAAAGGAACAGTGCAAAGAAGGGATAAAATTTGCGAACTTAGAAGGAAAGTGGTTCACTAAGTAGATGTACTACTATCTAGAGCAAGTTTAAAAATAAGAGGAAAGAAGTGACATGAAGACCAATTTTCCAAATTATATATTTTATTCCTAATTATCTTAAAATGAGTAGTAAAATGTTAGATATTTGGATTACATTCTTGGATTGTCATTGTTTATGAAAATATATACAGTAAGAAGAATTATTACCTGGAGATCAGAATATTCAAAACAAAAAAGGTTTACAACACAGAAAAATTAAACCATTTCATTGACTCTAAGGGGTAAATCTCAAAGGGAGACCTGTTAAATTCTCTATTCTTGAAAAGACCTGGGGGAACGTCAGGCAATTATTTTCCCTGGGTATTCGGATACAAAATATATTTTAGCTCTGTTTGCGTTTGAGTGACTTAAAGTTCACATTTACCAAATGTTTAGTATAGCTGTTGGTTAAAAATNTGGAAAGACAGAGAAAATTTGATAAAAATGAGTAGTAAAATGTTAGATATTTGGATTACATTCTTGGATTGTCATTGTTTATGAAAATATATACAGTAAGAAGAATTATTACCTGGAGATCAGAATATTCAAAACAAAAAAGGTTTACAACACAGAAAAATTAAACCATTTCATTGACTCTAAGGGGTAAATCTCAAAGGGAGACCTGTTAAATTCTCTATTCTTGAAAAGACCTGGGGGAACGTCAGGCAATTATTTTCCCTGGGTATTCGGATACAAAATATATTTTAGCTCTGTTTGCGTTTGAGTGACTTAAAGTTCACATTTACCAAATGTTTAGTATAGCTGTTGGTTAAAAATCCTTTTAAACATTAGGTTGCATTGATGAGTATTTTAATTACAAAGATAATTACTAAAAGTAATAATTGTTCCTTTTAATCTTTTCAGATATAAATGAATGCTCAGTAAATACACACAACTGTCATTCGGATGCAACCTGTCATAATACCAAAGGCTCCTTTTATTGCACTTGTAATATTGGGTATTCTGGTAATGGCGTCAGTTGTGTTGGTAAGAAGTGACACATTGTTAATGAATATTGACCACATACTGACCACATAGTGTCTAGTTATATGTATGCTTTCAAAGGTATCCAGATTAAACAATACTTTTTCTATCTCTATGTTAGACAAAAATTTAAAAGATATTCCCCTAATGTCCCTGTTGATTCAATTTGCCATGAATTTGCTAGGTTTGGCTGTCTAAACTATCTAAGGCGACTGTGACCCTCCAAGTTGAACTTAAACTTGAGATGAAACCAAACAGATTGTCCCAGATTTCTTCCTTTTTTATAGTTTATTATTTAGTTTTATTATTGTCATGACTATTTGGCTCCTCTTTCCCTTTAACTGATAAGCTTAAACTTAAACTAAACATACCAACAGTTGTTTTCCTTGTTATTTTGTTCTTAACAAACAGACATAAATGAAGAACATTCCTACCGAGAGGTGGGTGGATTGTTTGGTTCACAGTATTAAATAAATAATGTTCTTAAAACTGAAATGACATAAGATCTCATTGAAATGAGTGTTCTGTTCTCCATTTTAGCCTGGATGCTACCTTAGCAAAGGATTTTTTTTCAGCAGAAATGTTGTGTAGTTTCTAAAGCATTGTAATTGGGGTATCAGTAACAGTTTTTGATACTTTAAAATAGAGTGTTTTAGGGATCAAGCACATTTTTACTTTTGTTATAAAATAAATTACATTTCTTGTAAAACAACTTTACTACCTAGCAAAACAACTGTCTTCTTAAATTTTTGATATTCTATGTTACTTATTTTTTGATTCTGATAAAATTAGTCTTTTAGAATGCTTATTTGTAGTTAGTTACCTTTAATAACACCTTTATATATTACTCTATTTTATACTAGATTTAGTCATACAGATATTTTGAATTTTTTTTCTTACACATTTTTCTTTCATACTCTTATTTACTACTATATTTAAACTTAGTGACTTTGTACCCTTCTCGATATTCTTTTACCTTTTTTTCTTCCATTTTTAGCTTCAGCTTATTGAAAATCCTTTACTATATTTAAGTTTCAGTTTTTTCACTTGCATATTCTATTTGTTAATTTTTATAACAATTTTTATTATTTAACCTTATTACCATTTTCAACTTTTAACTTTTCTTTCGTTTTACCTTGTTGTAGACATACACGAATGCGAAACTAATAAAGATAACTGTCATGCAGATGCCAGTTGTCATAATACCAAAGGATCTTTTTACTGCACTTGCAACATTGGCTACTCTGGAAATGGAACTCATTGTTCTGGTAAATATTTCCCTACCATTACTCTTAGGATAATGGGGTCCTGTAAAAATTACTTAGAATCCTGTAAAAATTAATAGCTCCGGAGTTGTTTTTAAAGGAATAGCTTATCTTTCATATCCAAGTTTCTTCTTAAGCATACATTATTTTTAATGATTTCTTTATTGTATTTTGAACTATTATGTTTTAATCATTTTTCTTGACTGGCATAAAACATTTTAGCATACAGTTTAATCTCTTCTATACCATCAATGTTAGGTTTTCTCTAATCAATAGCCAAAATGATTTGTTCTGAGTTATTCCTAAGAAGAACAGTATATTTATTTACCTAAACAAACTGCTATTGGTATGGGTATGATGAGAAAAAGGTAACTGTTCATTCAACCTAGGTGTTGGCTTTATTTTCTTTATTGCATCTGTTTGAAATCTGTACTACTCCATTATTTGTCTAGATATATCAATATTTAAAGTAAAATTACTAGTGCCCTCAAGTTATTTAGGGATATGTCTAGAAGTGGAATTTTATTTTTTCCACTAATCTGTAATGAGTTATTTAGCTACTTTCCAGTTTCTCATTGCATGACCAAGTCCTCTTTTGGTCATGTATATCTTTTGAAACCATAAGGCTAGTTATCCAGTGATTAATTAATTCCTTGAGAAACACATTAAGTTATCTATGATGTTACCTCCTGGAGTTGCTGAAATATATTACTTGTTAGGATTGTTTACTTGGTCTGCATTTTAGGTAGGGTTTTTTGCACAGTAAGATTCAAATAGTGTTGTAGTCGTTTTATGTTAGTTTCTTTCAATTTGTTCACATTTTTTCTTAAATCCAATGTACAAATGATTATTTTCTTTCAACTCCTCTCAGTTTAGAATAAAACATAAATACATTCTAAATATAAGTATGCTATTTCTCTTCGTCAGATATTAACGAATGCATTTCAAATACACACAATTGTCATAAAGATGCAACTTGTTTCAATACCAAAGGGTCGTTTTATTGTACTTGTAATACTGGATACTCTGGCAGTGGAGTTTACTGCGCAGGTAACAAAAACAGCTATTATATTTACTGTTCCATATATAGCATAAGTAATATTTAAGATCTTTGCTTAATGAAAGATAAACGGTTAGTATCTCTTCTAAGAACACATTTCAAGTAAATGTTTCTTGAAATCCTTTCTAAATATAATAATGTTTATATATATATATATATATATATATATATATATAAGTTTGGTTGAGCACTCTATCTGAGATGGGAACCTGTCGTTTGCGTAATGCGGAGCTCACTGCGCATGCGTAGTTTGAGCACTCTGACAGGATCCCACAATAACTTCTTAAGCTGTGCTTGCTCCGGCAACATGGCCTGAGAGTTATGTCTCAGAAACTNGGCAGTGGAGTGTACTGCGCAGGTAACAAAAACAGCTATTATATTTACTGTTCCATATATAGCATAAGTAATATTTAAGATCTTTGCTTAATGAAAGATAAACGGTTAGTATCTCTTCTAAGAACACATTTCAAGTAAATATTTCTTGAAATCCTTTCTAAATATAATAATGTTTATATATATATATATATATATATATATATATATATATATATATATATATATAAGTTTGGTTGAGCACTCTATCTGAGATGGGAACCTGTCGTTTGCGTAATGCGGAGCTCACTGCGCATGCGTGTAATAAATAATAGTTATGTAGGCTGATTAAATACACAAACGTAATTGAAGTCTTTCTGAGAAAGGTGTAAACTTTTGAAGTTGATGCATTTCTTTGTAGCAGCTTTAGACGATAAATATTCAAAACCTCAACAACAGTTTACTTTACATAAAAATTAAATTTAGAAAATCGATAAAATTGTAAAAGTGTTACTAAATGATTTTTATAAGTATTCTAAATGTGCAAAACAAGATTGTGTAGTATTTAGATTAATAGATTAAAACATCTAGCTAAATTCTGAAAAACACACTTTTTATAACAGTTAATATGGAAGGCATTACAAAATTATTTTACAAATGTCATTGGACTACTTAAATGCCTTGGCAAAGATGCTTCAGCTCTCTGCTATTTTACACAATTTCTAGTTATAATGAAAGCTATTAATGTGCTTTAATTATCTTAGGTCCTTTTTTTAACTGGTTGATTTTGGAACTATTTTTTTTATATTTTTCATTGTGTTAAGACTGAAGCACATTTCTTTGCAATCTTTTCGAAAAATTGGCCTTCTATGAAACTTTTTTTTAAAACTGACTTTCAGTAAATTATTGTCTTGTAAGTAATAATGGTCTCTGTGATAGGAATGTACAAAGCTACAATTAGTACTTTGTTTTTCACAAATGCTCTTCTGAGAAATTGCAGTGTTTCCTCATGCGTTCAGTAAAATAATAGTCGAACCTAGGCGTAATAGGAATAACACGTCACGAGATTATTGAATTATTTAATTATTTAAAGTAGGAGAGATAAAACTGACAAGACAATAGAGACAACTAACATTAGCTACATCTACAACAGCTTTTACCAGTATAGTCAAGACTTACGTTGTGCTTCTTGGCTACTGTAATCAAATCATTACACTTCAATCAAGAGTTGGCTCTTGCAGCTCTTCAAAGATCATAGTGGTGATAGTAAACAGTAACTCTATTTTGTGACCATCTAATGTCAGCCACAAAATGTTTATGGTAGCTAGCATGTACAATACTTCCTTTAGCTATCCACTGGTTGGCAGCTATATGTTGTCCACCAATGGATAAGTAGAAAGTAGTATTATGTGTATATGTATGTAGAAAGAGGGATTATACAAAATGCCATCAAATGATCTAGCAGCTGATGCCTTCAAAGTTGAAGCTATCCTTCAAGTATTATTTAAATTTATCATTTTGGACCAATCAGAAGTATTAAGAATAGTAGGATAAAATTTCAATTTAACTTACCAGGTTGATAATGTGTTTTGAGATCCAGAATTGGTTAAGTTCCCAAAGATGGCCCATGTCTTTTCCCGTTATATTCATAGAAAGAGTTTATTTATTGTTATTTTTAGCATTTTCAGTTTTTTTATGTTTGGTTTTCATACATAAGGTTTTGGTAATTAAGTAACACAAACATGGATTCCAAACTCATCAATTTTGTTATTTATGAAACTTTTAGGATGGAGCAAAGAAGATTTAGTTTTCTGCTCTAATATCTGTTTTAGTGTATTTCCGATGAGTCAATCTGATTAAATTTATTTTATGTAAAATTAATAAGCAGAAGACATGATTAAATGCCATATTTATATTTTGTTGACTTTAACAAAAAACTTGTAATGAAAGCAAATATTTTTTCAAGTAACCACATTTATTATATTTTCAATTTTTTTAGATATCAATGAATGCCAAGTCAATACAGATAATTGCCATGCTGATGCCACCTGTTTCAATACAAATGGCTCGTTCTTTTGTACTTGTAATACAGGATATTCTGGAAATGGTGTTTCTTGCATTGGTAAGTCAAGGCTCGTCAGTTATGGAGTATTATTTTATATATTTTGATATTCACCCTTTCCTTTTATTTCATGCCTTAATTACTTCCTCCTTACTTTTACACAGTTCATATACTTTTACTCTCAGTTCATAACATTCTATATAATTCTAGTTACTTTGCACCATAGAAAATTTCAAAATGACTCTAACAATAGAGTGTAGCACAGAAACAGGTTTTTCTAATCCAGAGCAAACAGTTTTTTTAACCAAAAGAAAACTGGGTGATTATTTATTTTACCTCTGCGTAGAAAATGCTGTTGAAATACTTTAAAAAGTTAACTATCCATAATGATTCAAAGTATACTTCTTTAAATTTATTTAGCACCCGCCTCTTATCTACTTTCAGTTAAAAATTGTTCATCAAATTGTGGCTCGATTCCATTGAGCATTTCTTCCATTAGGCTTCAACTCTATTAATTGTCCAGTATATCTGTTAGGGTTTAATGAGATAGTAGCTAATCTTGATGCTTCAAATGTCTTTACTTGTCATTACCTTACTTTACAATAACATTAGTTGTTCTCGTTAGTGTTTTCAAACTTTCCAAACAACACTTCTTTTGAAAATAAACAAAAGTGCCTTTATTAAATGTCAACCTCTAATAAATGTCTATTCAGTAAAAAAACAAAAAAAAATTGCAAAATATTAGAAATAATATATTTCTTTTCTTATAATTTTTATAGATATTAATGAGTGTACCGAAAATACAGATAACTGCCATGCTGATGCAACATGCACAAATACCAAAGGCTCATTTTTTTGCAGGTGTAACCTGGGCTATTCCGGTAACGGAACACATTGCGTAGGTGAGTACGAGAGAAAACGAGAAAACAAAAATTCTGCTAATTCAAAATCACTTTGACTTTTGTATGATCATTATAGTAAAATGCGTTTTAGTTTTAGTTTTTAATGGTAGCCTATTGTCAATGATATTTCAACACGAGTACTAAATGAATATTTTCATTACCAAATAATAACATTCCCTAAAACTTGAGTATTCTAAGACAGCCTTTAAGGGTATAGAATATATATGACTGTTGTAAATCATTACTAATTCCCTGCAAAAATAATATCTAAAATATACTTACAATCGTTAACCGATTGGAGCTATAAAGAAAATACTGAAGCCGCAATTTATTTTCTCTTAATGCAGTCTCAGACTTTGCTTTGTAATTCAAAATAAGACTCAGAAACTCTTATTTTTAATTAGGAAGCAGCTTTTGGTAAAATCGAATATGTTGACAGCATTAATTTTACTATAGGCAAATCTACTATTCATCAGATTATACCTCTATTAGGGCACATTGTCTACCTACTAAACTCTACCCTCCTAGTTCAGTATTCTCTCCAGTTTGAAGTGAAGAAAACTGAATCAAACTTTGCTAAGATTCATTTATAAATAACTGTGAAGCTTAAATTCTCTTCCATTAATGGTTCTTACCTTCTTATTAATGTATTTTGAACAACGTTTCTTTTTCTCTCATCTATATTCTTTTTTATATCTTAAGTCTATGCTTTCCCATTGCTATTCTTGTCTTACAATGTCAAGAAATCTCAGTCTGTTATACTTCTTTTGTATCTAATTAATATTAGATGTAATTTATTTTATTTTATTATTACCCAATTTACTACAAAATCTCTTTAACACAAACATATTAAAACTTTTTTATTTGTTGATAGATATTAATGAATGCAAAACAAGTAGTCACAATTGCCACTTAGATGGATTTTGTACCAATACCAAAGGATCCTTTTTTTGCACCTGCAATATTGGGTATTCTGGTAATGGAACGTGGTGTTTAGGTATGAAAAATTTCATTTTTTCTTTAGCATTTTGATAAACAAATTGTGTTATATTTATAATCACATTCTTTATTATTCTTAAAGCGTCTCTCCATTAAAAGATAAACACATTTCATTGCAGTTGAAAGAGAAATCTAAGATTTCAAAATTTATTGTTATTCAACATTTTGAAACACTTTTTAGACTGTAGTCACTTACTAAAGAAAACAACTGATGTAAAACAAACGTATAATACAAAAGCATTATTTAAAAACCGCTTTATATCAAATATTTTTTCTTTCAAAGAACAATTTTGTATCTTTAGGTGTAGCAACCAAAATATTGCTACCTTCCCTGAAAACCATTTACAGGATGTTTTATATTGCTAGCACAGAAACATTATTTTGGGGAGACATTGTATAAAAAAAAAGATTACATATTCATTCACCGATTTACCTGGTCATTTTTTACCCATCCAGCAGTAAGGCATTGTCATTCCATAGAGATTATTATCATCATCGAAAAAGCTTTCGAGCTAAATACAAGTAGTTTTGCTATATTGAAATTTTGAATAACGATTCGTTATACAAAATTATACTTGTATCAAATCCAGGTTTATTTTATGAATAAGGGACCCCAAAGGTTTTGCTAACCTAAAAAATTTATTTTTTCATCTGGACAGAAACGAGTAGTTATTTTGATTTACTCAAGTACTTTAGAACAACAAAGGGGATATTTTCCTTATTTTCTGAAGTCATTAATGGAAATTTCAATAATATTTGAATGGTACATCTGCAGAACATAATGTAAAAGGTATTTGAAAAGTAAACTATCCATGGATTAACCTGATGAGCAGTTTCGATAAAAGATTTCCTTCTATCAAATTTTTTCCAGCAATTTAGGTTTTATTTCTAATTGTAAAAAATCTTCCTGCAAGCATAATTTTTTCTCTTGCAATGCTAGCTAGATTGCGGAACTCTTTGGCTTCTTTAAACTTTTGGCCATCACCTGATAGGAATATTTTTAACTGTAAACTAAAATCTGATCTCTTGGCCTACCATTTGTTGTTTTCTGCCACTGTTCTATACATTTTGTGGCTACCTGTATTGTATGTGTTTTTATTTTAATAAGAAACAACAACAAAATACCATTTAAAAAGGATTCAAGCGCCCCTTAGCTAAAGAGGTAATTTGAAGACATAAAGATGGACAATTCTGTGCCTGTGGGAAGAAACAAACTATGGAGCATTTGATGATGAAATGTATTTTCAGGGAAGAGTTTTTTGAGAACGACAAGGAGGAATGAATGAAGATAGCTTCACCTTGCTGATTAGCTGGCAAGAAAAAATATGATGGAAATTGGAACCCATTGACTGTCAAAACCAACATTTCAAGCTGTACGTTAGGTTGCATTTGGAGTGCAGAGAAAAATATTACTCGAAAAGAATGATATGCATTTGCAATAAGTTTGTAAAATTGTTCATAACTCGTTCAAAAATGATAGTAATTTTAATGAGAGTGTGTTATTATACTCCTTACAGTGATTTTAGTTGATCAGGGATTTTTAAAATTTCTTTTATTGAAGATATTGATGAATGTGACATAAAATCTCATAATTGTCATTCTGATGCAACATGTTACAACACCAAGGGAAGCTTTTACTGTACTTGTAACACTGGATTCTCTGGAAACGGAACCCTATGCATAGGTAATTATTTTTATTATCTAATACTACTTGTCCGATATATAGCCAATTTACTGATTGGGTGCTTTGGTTTAAAAGTTGCATGTCTTCTCTAAAATTCCTTTCTATGATCAACCAACAATCTAAGAATGACCTTTCAAATATCTAGAGGCCAAGTGATTTTGGGCGTTTCTCTCTTGTAACATTCTAGTTTCTTTCTTTTCTTTTCTTTTTCTGCTGACATGTCCCTTGCTAGGGGTCGTCATAGCGAATGTGGCTTCTCCAGTGTATGCGGTTCTGTGCGTCTTCCCTCGTGAGCCCTTTTACTGCCATGTCTGCCTTTATATTGTCCATCCATCTGTGTCTTGGTTGCCCTCGTCTTCTTTTCCCTGGTAGCTCCATTTGCATGCACTTCCTTCCTACATACTGCTCATCTCTTCTTTCTACATGTCCAAACCACCTCAGTCGGCACTCCTGCAGCTTCTTGGAGGCTTCCTCTACGCCCAAGTCTCTTCTAATGCTTTCATTCCTGATCTTATCTTATTATTGTAGTTTCATTTTCTATAATATTTCCTTGTTCTATTCTGGCTNTCCCTCGTGATCCCTTTTACGGCCATGTCTGCCTTTATATTGTCCATCCATCTGTGTCTTGGTTGCCCTCGTCTTCTTTTCCCTGGTAGCTCCATTTGCATGCACTTCCTTCCTACATACTGCTCATCTCTTCTTTCTACATGTCCAAACCACCTCAGTCGGCACTCCTGCAGCTTCTTGGAGGCTTCCGCTACGCCCAAGTCTCTTCTAATGCTTTCATTCCTGATCTTATCTTATTATTGTAGTTTCATTTTCTATAATATTTTCTTGTTCTATTCTGGCTATTGTATTCCAGTTTATTAGCTGGTAGTGATTTTTGAACCGCACAGTGGGTGATTAGAAAAATTAAAGTTGAAGAAACATTCCTCATAAACCTCCTTTTTTAACAAGATATTCAAGTTTTCAAATACATTAAAATGACATCAAAATTTAACACCACATTGTAAAATTAACTTGCATATACCGTAATTTCTGGAGTATAACCCGCGGGTTATACCTTGATTTTTACTAATTTGAAGCTAAGTGCGGGTTATATGGCGGTGCGGGTTATCTGGTGACAAATGTGGCTAACAGAATAAATTGATGGGGGTAATCTGCTTGAAAAAATTATTAGAACAAAATAAAAAGTTTATCGCGTCTCCAATCATCCACCACTATCTCAAAATATCAAAATATGCGCATGAAACACGTAACCAGGAAATCAATACTCAGGCAGAAAAGAACTTCTCTTCATTACATAACAGCATAAAATTGTTTCTAACCACAAATCAAAGTCTCGGAGGCGGAGAGTCTGATGATTTTACAACCTGCATGACGTAGACAGACGACTTTAAAATAATTACGTTTCAAATAAATTTTCTCTCTTTCTGTCTACAACGTCTAACACGAGCGCTTCTCTATTTTCAATTCGTGTTGTTTTGAATATGGCATTGAAAACAAGGAGACCCTTTCATGCTGGTTTTAAATTATCAGTGGTTGCCTTCGCTGAACAATTTGGAAATCGGAAAGCTGGTAGAGAGTATGACAATGATGAATCAATGGTTCGTGATTGGAGGAAGAAAAAAAAGTAAACTTTTCTCAAAACCTAAAATTTTAAGAAGTTTACCTTATGGAAAAGTTAAATTTCCCAACTTAGAGAAGGCACTTTGTACGTGCGTTCTTCATCAAAGAAAAGCCAAGCGATCAGTAATACATTTTTATAACATAATACATTGTTTTTTAATAAAAAAAGTGCGGGTTATACATCAAAACTCGCTAAAAAGAGGTAGAATATATATGCGGGTTATACTGCGATGCGTGTTATCTGTCGTGCGGGTTATACGCCAGAAATTACGGTATATATGTAATATATATATATATATATAATATATATATATATATCAAATAGGTAATCTTGAGTAGTCAGATAGTAGTCGACACCTTGCACAAGAACTTTGCAACTGAAGTAGAAGTGAAATTAGGAATACACGCCATTGCATACATGTCAATGCAGCATCGCTTCGAAGGAGCTGTGCTCTCTGTCATCAGGTGTATAGTTGTTTTATTAAAAATCACCTCTTTTATACACATCTTTGTTTATTAGTAAGTGCATGCTGGAACTCTCATAAATAGTTACTAACTAACTTGTACATATTTAATATGAAAACCTATAACAATATTAATAATTGAAACAGCACTGTAGTTACAATTTCCGGATATCATCCTTGTTTGTTTAATTCCACTACAATTGTATATATATTGTATATATTATATATATATACATATGTATAAATACATATATATATATATATATATATATATATATATATATATATATATATATATATATATATANGTCGTGCGGGTTATACGCCAGAAATTACGGTATATATGTAATATATATATATATATATAATATATATATATATATCAAATAGGTAATCTTGAGTAGTCAGATAGTAGTCGACACCTTGCACAAGAACTTTGCAACTGAAGTAGAAGTGAAATTAGGAATACACGCCATTGCATACATGTCAATGCAGCATCGCTTCGAAGGAGCTGTGCTCTCTGTCATCAGGTGTATAGTTGTTTTATTAAAAATCACCTCTTTTATACACATCTTTGTTTATTAGTAAGTGCATGCTGGAACTCTGATAAATAGTTACTAACTAACTTGTACATATTTAATATGAAAACCTATAACAATATTAATAATTGAAACAGCACTGTAGTTACAATGTCCGGATATCATCCTTGTTTGTTTAATTCCACTACAATTGTATATATATTGTATATATTATATATATATATATACATATGTATAAATACATATATATATATATACATACATTTAAATATGTAAACATTTGCAACATGCAAATCAAAATAGAAATTTATTAAAAAGCAGTTTGAAGATGATCTATCAAAACTGCATATAAAAAGTATTTTTTATTGCCTTTTAATGTTGTGTTATATTATCATTTGTTTACTTCCTCAGGAATTAATGAATGCACTGGTTCAACTCATAACTGCCATGATGATGCTACATGTTTCAACACTCAAAATTCATTTTATTGCAGATGTGATCAAGGCTATAGTGGCAATGGAACTTGGTGCGAAGGTATATTTTGCACAATATGACCATATCGAATTTTACAATTTACTACCGAATCACAGAAAAAACCCCACTAAAATAACAAGAAATTTGACTTGAATGGCATCAAAGTTGGAAATATTTTTTTTTTTTTATTGACACTTTGCGCACAAAGAAATAGAATGACTGAAATTACTGCTGAGGTATGACATTCCCCATGCTTTTTTGTAAAGATTAGTGTCATATAATATTAAAACAATATGCAGGAGGCAGTGAGTAGGAGGATTTGTGCAGATCAGGCAGTGGTTTTATTCAAATTTTTTTCTGACGAGCAGACGTTTCTTCGTCAGAGTGGTATAGAAAATCAACAGGTATTTTAAGTATTTCAAACAGTCAGCTGTATTGACTTCATCAAGGCTTTGAACAGCACCCCCAATCGCACTTTTGAGAATCCGTATGGTGTATCCACAATATTTTGCAGGGTATAAAATTTCCAACAATTACTTCTGGTTTATAAGAGCTGGTGACAGCTACAACAGCTGGGATTAAGTGGTAATAGGTTTGGTAAAGAAACAAAATTTATCTTCTAGATTTGGAGTTAGTAAATTATACTATACGTTTAACAAAAGGATCACAAAGGAATTGAAGTTTGGTAGGTTTTGTGCGAATTAAATTAGCAGGACTTAATTTTATAATCATCAAACAAAAAAAAAAATTACGTATCGATCAAATCAGAAAAGGTATCTTGAAAGCTTATTATATAATCTAGGAAGCTCTATTAATAACCAAGTTGATGATTATGATAATCTGTCACCAGATGTTGCTAAGAATCAGCTGCAGAAACACACGTTTTAAAAAGCAAAGGACTTTTTTATTCTAGGCTCAAGCTCCTCTTCTTTATGTCAATTGGTTTTGTGTGTATAACGAACTTAGGGTATGAATATTATAAAAGGAAGAATGTTGACAAAAACTTCTTAAGTAAATCCTGCTATTCCAATGGAAATTCTATGTAAAGTAAAAAAAGCAGAGAATACTTAAGGAGGGTGTAATATTATTTATAAAATGTACGACTAGCCTGCGCTGGCTCTGCTATCTTCAGGGCTACTTGCATCTAAGCGTGTCTGTCAGATATTACTATAATGCAAAAAGATATGAAGAGGGTAAAAGAAAGAAGAGACATTTTGACCAGAACTTTTCTCTAAAGAATAGTCAATGACGAAAGTTTCACAGAATGGACGGTATCCACCAGAAAGAGTGTGCTCTGGTCAGCGTATGGGTTCCTGTAAGGCAAATGGTTGACCTTTACCCCTAAGTAAATGAGCGAGTCGAATTACAAATTATCAAAATTGAATATACTTAACATATCGTTCAGATATTTTGGACCAGAGGTTGTTTGGCAATACGTAGTTACAGACGCAATACCACAGCTAGGATAAGTTAGTATTAAAATAGGATTGAAGAGATTGAGAGGCAGTAACCGATTTGGACTCAAAATTTTGTTCTCTCTAGTCTTTGATGAAAACGATGGAACTGCTAAGGATTCTGTAGTCACAGATTAATCTTCTTGAGAACAAAGCAATTACATTCAGGGTCTCAGCCGCCAATATGTGCGGCTGGTTGCCCCACGATTACTAATAAGGTTTTTGTCATAAAGCTATGTACCATTAACATTACTTTGAAACTTCAAGAAATTCCAGCATCCATTTTATTAAACTGGACACATGTTGATCACAGTATTTGTATACATTACTTTTTAATTATATATTTCTTGAAACGTTTTTATCCTGTATAAATATTCATAAATAAATAATCATGATTCCAGGAAATAATCTAAAACTTAAGTGTCAAACAGAAAATTATTATATTTCGTATAAGAAAATACTCTCCATATTACCTGTTGTAGTATTATTTGTAAAAATGAGCTTAAAAAATGATTTGGGAATCCACGAAAATATTATTAATAAAAGCATTGGTTAAAATGTATAGAAGTAAAATGCTCTGATGTAGGAAAGAGCTAAAGGAGAAGAAGAATGCTTTTGTCAATCTTTTCTCAGGATTACTGAGAAGTTAATGTTATAGACATGAAAATGAAGGAGGGCATAAAAAATAACTTTTAGAAATGGGATGCATTTTCATTAAAAAACTACTACAATGAAGATAAAAAGATAATGCAATTTTTTGCCATCTACATTGAAGTTTGGCTTTTTTCTGATGATGCTAATTTTATTAAATTGAGCTGAAAAATACATAGCATTTTTTATTCATTGAAAAAGGATTTTTGTAGTGCATTTTAGATGGCTGCATCACAAATTGAGTAGACTTTTTCTAAATTTTAGTAGGAAAAATGTTTTTGTAGATGACGGGATGGTGATTTTAAAGCTTTTAATGTTTATATTACCAAGATAAAAGTTATAGAATGACCTTTTCAAGAACAATATATAAATTCTTTGAAGGAAAATGTCTACATTTTAGTCTGGTTGATATGGTTAAGAAAACAAATAAAGAAAGTAGAAGAGTAAAAAGAGTCTATAAAGAGTCAACAATTAAGTGAAATAAAATATACAAGCAGAGAAAAAGGCTCCAACGAATAATTATTATACAAATAAAGTAAGCACTAGAAGCACTATGAACATAATTAACTAGTGAAATAATAGTAAAACGAAAAGAAAAGAAAAAACAGACAAGAAGAAAAAACTCCCATTTTAATACCAATGGAAAGTCAAAGCCAAGAGTAAAGAAGCAGAAAAAACACACAGGATCAGATGACAACGTTATTGAATAATATTTGTATATTGGATTATGCATTTCGTCATCTTAATACTAAATGCTAGGTTCATTTTCCTTTGCAACCTGAAGATTTTGGCGTCTTTTGAATGTGTTCTTTCTCAATTTATGAATACAATTTTTTTATTGCTTCTGTGAAGATGGAAAACCGAACTATTTTAAATCCATGTTAGGTAAGACTAATAAGAAAAATAGTTTTAGTTCTGGACATAACTTCCAATTATATTTTGTGACTTCAGATATCAATGAATGTACACAGGGATTCCACAATTGCCATGGGAATGCAAAATGCACAAACAATAAAGGATCATTCTATTGCACATGTAATACTGGATATTCTGGCGATGGAGTAACATGTTCAGGTACGTTGGGATATTTTCTAACATTTTTTTGCTTTCTCTAATTTAAAGGAAATTTAAAGAGCCTTTCTATCCTTTTTTGTTTATATACCCTTTTCAGTAAAATCACCTACTCTCCCCGGCACTAGTCACTATACTGCATTTTTGGTAAAATACTTGAACAGTGAATACTTTTCTTCAACATATAAAAACAATAATTTTGGGACGTTTGGAGTAGTTAAAAGCTGTCTTTCCATATCATCCTTTGCTACTTTATCTACTGATTAGTTCTCTAAAGGTTGCAATTTGTTCAAGGCCTTTTTTCCAATTTGTTTTCATTCAATGCACAATTGAGTTACTCTCTCGCAAACGTTTTATGTGTAGAAGTTATATAGGTAGAAAAACTCACGGTTCCTTGAATCGCTTTTAAATAATTACATCAGACTTTGAAACACCAAGGGTTAACGAAAATACGTCTAAGTTTTCTTACTTGATATTGACCTCCTTTCATTTCTATAAATATAAGAACATGGATTTGGTGCTACAGAGATGGGACTTAGTTAGGTGAGAGGAAGTATGAGATTACATTTGTTGTCTGTGTTTGCTCTCTTTCGCGTGTTTTTCACTTTCCAATTTTATTCTTTTTTGTAGGTGTAATACTTTTTTCTCAAAATATTTTTATGAGCTTGTTCTTTGTGCATCTTTGATCTAAAAGCACTTCTTTATTAGGATAATTGCTTATATGGACTATCTTATTATCCTATTTCTTACGTTGGATACCATCAAATGAAGATAATTGAATATCATAACATTCATAAAACGGAAATGCTCTAAACACATTCATATTATTGATAACTTTACATGCTTGATGCTTATAGGCATTTCAATATTTTATATGTGTACTCCTGTTCATCTAATATGAAATAGAGCACCATCCTGAAGAAATATCATCAATTGTTGGTAGACACATGAAATTGACAAATATTTTTAGAAAGTACAAAATTATTTTAAAGTAAAAGAGGCGATAAGAACTTATTACCTTAATGTGAGATCAAATAGGTGGAATAAGCACTTTGGTAATGTAGAAATGATATCAACAAACACCATCAAAATCGAAAAAATATGAATGCTTCAGTAGGTTCTATAAATCCCTTGTGTCAGAGAAAGTAAGCATACTTTACTTCTTCTTCTTCTCCTTCTTCTTCTTTTTCTTCTTTCTCTTCTTCTTCCTTTTCTTTAACTTTCAGCTATATCCCGTTAGGGATCGCCACAGCAGATCAGTCCTCTCTAGTCTGTTCTGTCTGTCATAAGTATAGTGAAAATTGAACTATCAGCGACTTTAATGACCCCTAACTTTTAAAAGAGAGTATAATTAACAGGGTTATTATATTGAATTTCAACTGAAACAAAATTATAGGACATTAAATTATAATTTCAAATGCATCCTCGTCCCTCATTTTTCAATTGATAGGTGAGAAAGTAAAACGATTTCAAGAACGCTACGGAAAATATTTTTGCAGTAATAAGATTTTATGAATCGCGTAGAAAAAAACCCCAGTTTTTCACATATTTACGTATGAATCTTCTTGATGAACATTTTCCTGATGAATGTAGGAAAGAACAAAATTAATATATTTCTGAGGAAAAAGTTGGAGGGTGAAAAATATTAGAAAATGGAACTTGGTTTACGTTACAAATATTTGCATGAAGTTACACTTAATAGTCTTTATTTTTCTTTGCAGACATAAATGAGTGTTCAATAAACAAGGACAACTGTCATGCCGATGCCAACTGTACAAATACCAAAGGAACTTTTTATTGTACATGTTTGAATGGCTACTCAGGAGATGGAGTATCTTGTACAGGTAATAATAATGATAATAATAATAATAATAATAATAATAATAATAATAATAATAATAATACAGTCACTACCAAAAGTTTAAGACCACCCTTAATTTTGACTCTGAAATGACACAACTGATTATATATCTATATTAAAACTGATTTATTGTGGATAATATTTCCTTTACACATAAATATCATATTTTTTAGTATCTTTTGATTAAATTTGCATCCATATTGATAGTTGTTTCCTTGATATTCCGTATTTGGTGGGTCCACCGCCACTTTTAATTATTGCCTGCAGGCATCTTGGCATACTGTGTACTAGATTTCTGCAGTATTCCTGCGAGATTTCTTTCACCTACACTTCTTTTATCGCTTCCACACGGTCCTTAGCACTTGATGGCTGTTTCTGGGAAATTTTATCTTTCATTTCCGTCCACAGATTCTCTATTGGATTCAGGTCAAGGCTGTTGCCCGGCCAATCCAGAACATGAATCCTGTTCTCAGTCAGAAAAGTCATAGCAACTTTTGATCGGTGACAAGGGGCACC
>RDPX01000123.1:1674871-1698386 GCA_003991215.1 Morbakka virulenta
AATTAGCTCGAATTTTGTTGATGGAACTCATTGGTGACCTCGTAACTATCCTTTTCATCAGGTGGTCATCTCTTACAGTGGTTTTTCTTGGCCTTCCACTCCGATGTAAGTCTTTGTAGCAGCCATACTGCTGATACTTTTTAACTGCTTGGTGGACTGCAGTTTTGCTGACTTTCAATTTCGTAGAAATATTCCTTTCAGATAGTCCTTCTCTATGCAGAGCAACAATTTGACCTCTTTGAACTTCACTGAGGGACTTTTTTCGACCCATTTCTGTAGCAATAAGAAGTATAAAAAGTGAAAAAAATTCCAAAGTAAAATCGAATCAGATGTCCGCAGTGTTAAAGAAGAACCTGTAATGAGCGACCAGAGCGCAAACAATGAGTATGATGCAATCTCAACAGTAGGATGATGCAATACGATCTCATACCGAGAAATCTACTTATTTCCATGAGTGGTCTTAAACTTTTGGTAGTGACTGTAATAATAAAAACGTTGTAATGAAGTAGACCCAAACTTTACTGAACTGAATGAGTTAATAAATGCTACAGAAAAAGTATTCAAGAAAAAGTGTGGTGTTAAACCTAAACGAAAGAAAAATAATGTACGTAAAACAAGTAAACCTAAATGGCAAGAAAAAATTGATAAAGAAATTGGAAATCTTAGGAAAGAAATCACTTTGCTAAAAAAATTTCAAAATGATAAATATATAAAACCTGGTAAGGCTAGAAAGATATTACGAAGGTATAAAATCGAAAGGAAAGAGCAAATACTAGTCATTAAGGACGAAGTAAAGCAAAAACTACAAGTTAAGGCTCAGTGAGTGCGAAGGTACGTTAAACGGAATAAATTCTACAGACAAAATAAAATAATTGAAACAGACGCCAAAAAATTTTACAGAGAAATAGGAAAGTCAGACATAAGTGTAGACGAAATACCGTCAGAAGAACAAGTACGAGAATTCTGGAAAAATATTTGGGGAAACGAGAAAGGGCATAACGAAAACTCTGAATGGTTGAATAATTTCCAAAGCAATACAAATGATATCCCTGAACAGGGATTGGAAGACATACAAGTTAACGAAGTAAGAAGAGCTCTTAAGAAAGCTCACAAATGGAGATTGCCAGGAGTTGATCAAATCCCAAACTTCTGGCTTGGCACCCTACACTCAGCACATGAAAACTAGAACTAAACTTCAACAAACTAACGACAGACCCAACAACAACACCCATATGGTTTTGCCTAGGTACTACATATCTCCTCGCAAAAAATAACGAAACAGCAAATGCAAAGATCTACCGCCCAATTACCTGCCTGTCGACCTCTTACAAACTCTTGACCTCAATTCTCACTGAAAGAACTTATTCACACATGAAAGGTTACAATATATTCTCAATTTAACGGAAAGTTTGTCGGAAAGGATCGTATGGTTGCAAGGACCAATTGCTAATTAATAAAATGATACCAGAAAATGCCAAATCTAAACAAAAACACCTGAGTACTACCTGGGTAGATTACAAAAAGGCTTTTGATAGTGTTCCTCATTCCTGGAACCTACGTTGTCTAGAAACTTTCAATTATTCCCCTGTACTGATTAACTTTCTTAGAAATTCTATGAGGCTATAGGAAACTAATCTTACCCTTTCCCACTCTAACGGAATTTTAACTGCTAATAGAATGCGCATAAGGTGTGGAATTTTACAGGGTCACTCCCCCCCCTCTTTTATTTGCATGGCACTTATAACTCTCTCTCAAATTTTGAGCGATACAGGATATGAATACAAAATCGGTAATAAGAGGATAACTCACCTATTTTACATGTATGGTCTGACGTTATATCCCTGTAATGATGGTGAGCTGGAAGGACTATTGAAAACAGTAAAGCTATTTAGCGATGAAATTGGTGTGGAAGTTGGTTTGGATAAGTGCACAAAAGCTACCTTTAAGGGTGGACAGTTGGAAAGTACAGATAACGTTGTGTTAGATGATGAGTCAGAAATCAAGGAATTAGAACAGGAGGAAACATATGAGTATTTAGGAGTGAATGAAGGAGATGGTATACAGCATTCCAAGATGAAAGAAAAAATCAGAAAAGAATGTCTACGTAAGGTGAGATTAATAACGAAAACTAAACTTAATTCTCAAAACAAAATTATTGCTTCAACTTTCTTGCAGTACCAGTGATGACTTAACGTTCTGAGGTCATTAACTGGAATCTTAGCGAATTGAGAAATCTCGACAAAAAATTAGAAAACAATTCACTTTCCACAGAATGCATTACCCTTTATCCGATATTGATCGTCTTTACATCCACAGAAATAAAAGAGGTAGGGACATGATACAACTTGAATTGTCATACAAGACAACTACTTTAGGTCTCTCTGAATATCTGGATAAAACCGATGATTGGATGCTGCAACTAGTTAACGTACATGAACATTCAAAAAAGTTACTTTAAGTTTCTAAAGAGTCAGCTAAATTTTTTCACAAGCTGGACTTAGTTCTAAATAAAGAACACAATCACCATCTACAACTTACGAAAATAGCCCGCAAAACAGAGAAAGCCGCGAAAAACAATGGTTTGAAACAATTTGGAGTCCAAGTGGAAAGAAAAGCCTTTCCATGGACAGTTCGCAGCCCGAAGGAAAAATGCCGTAGACAAAGCGGCAACCCATCAGTGCCTAGGGAGCTCCGGACTGAAAGGAGCAACAAAAGGCTTTATTCTTGCCGCTCAGGACCAAAGTCTTTTCACGCGTAATTATCAGGTCAATATGTTGCACAACGGAGCAGACGAAAGATGCAGATTCTGCGAGGAAAAGCTGGAAACGATTGACCACCTTGTCTCAGGTTGCTCTGTCTTAACACCTACGAGTATAAAATCCGCCACGACAGGTTGGTCAATATTTCAACTGGAAAATTCTCAATCATTTCTCCATAGAAACTAAAAGCAACTAGTATGAGCACCATCCAGAACCAGTCACAGAAGGGGAAAATGTCACCACTCTCTGGCACTTTCCAGTCCATACTGTTCGGACGATACATGTAAACCGTCCAGACATTATTGTCAAGGACAAGAACGATAACACCTGCTTACTCATTGATATGAATGTACCGTCCGATAAGGAATGTTTCTGCTAAGGTGTTTGAGAAATTATCCAAATACAAAGATCTAGAGATTGAGATTGAAAAAATGTGGCACCTAAAACCACAGGCATCCCCAGTAGTATTGGATGCCCTAGGCCTAATAAGGAAAAGAACCACTGATTACCTTTAGACAATTCCAGGAGAACCATCAGCAAACGAAGTCCAGAAAATAATCCTTAATAGTACTGCACATATTTTGGGAAGAGCGCTTTCTATTTCAATAACCATTTTTCTACAAATATTTTTTTTACTGTCAACTAAATTTTATTATTTTGTACTGTTTCTATACTTCGTAACAAATCCTGTTTTTATACCACTAGGATAAAATACAAAGTTATTTTTACATTACATTAATCCAGTTTCATTCACCCTAGGTCATTGGTAATGACCCGGTGCTTGATTTAAAAAAAAAGCAAATCAAAAGAAAAAAAGAGATAATAATAATAATAACAATAATAATAACAATAAAGCCGCGTGGACGTGAAATACCAGGTGGTATCTGGTGCGGAATGGGAAGATCCTCGGCTGGAAGGTTAAACTGCATTTCTAATTTTCGTGTTTTATTTTCGTCAGTCGCGTGGGTCAACAAGGGACGCGTCCCCCAAGGACGCTGAACAAATTTGGGATCTATAAGTGTGCGACTGAATCAGCAACCTCTCAAAATAAATTAAACAATGAAATCTATGATGGTCACCAAGTACTTGGCAAACTACCAGCAGGCCCATCCAGAGAAACATCATCAATTAAGAAAACAAAAGAAAAACAACAAAGATGGAATAAAAAGGATTATGTAGAAATTATGTATGTATTTTGTGTCACTAGAAAAACCGGCAGGAAGCCATACTAAAAGTACCTTTAATATATAAAAAGGACGAAATCCAAATGAAATGACTTATTTGAATGCAAATAAATTAGCCAATATTAGGCGCAATATTTTAAAAAACAATAAGTTTACAGAGTTCAAACTAAGAGAAACCAAGGAGAAAGTAAAAATGCATATTAGAGCTGTTGAAGATGTGGGCTTAAATTTTTCAGAAAATGAAGATGAAGCACTTGGAAATATTCCAGTTGGTGAAGGTTCTGATGATGAATTAATCCAGGGAGGCACCAGGAACCATGACAATAGATATGACGTGATCAATAATTGATTCCCTCTTTTCTCTCCTTTTTTGTATTTCACACATTCGATTGTTTTTAGAACTGGATTTCTCACAATATGGTTATAAGATTAACTATGATAAGATCTCCCATTTATTCTATATGGATGATCTAAAGCTTCACCGGAAAATTGATAGTGAACTTAAAGGGCTTTTGAAAACTGTAAAGGGTTTAGTGACGATATTGGTATGGAGTTCGGCAAAGTAAATGTGCAAAAGCTACTTTCAAAAAAGGTAAACTAAATAGATCTGTGAATGTATATCTCGATAAGGAAACTGTAATTAAAGACATGGATCAGGAGGAAGTGTACAAATATCTAGGTGTGAATGAATCTAATGGGATTCAACACTCAGAAATGGAAGAGAAATTAAGGGAAGAAATTGTTAGAAGGACCAGGGCTATTCTTAAGAGCGAGTTAAACTCTAAATAGAGGTTTGCGGATATAAATACTCTGACAATCCTGGTCATTACATACAATTACAATATAATTGACTGGATTCTCAGTGAAATTAAAAATTGGACGTCAAAATATGTAAAATACTTACCATGCATAATATCATCATGGACGGAAGGCTCATGGTTGAGTCGCCGTGGCTTCTTTCGTCATGGCTCTCCACTTAATCCGGTCTTATGCTGCCCTGTACGCCTGGATGACNTATTTTAAAAAACAATAAGTTTACAGAGTTCAAACTAAGAGAAACCAAGGAGAAAGTAAAAATGCATATTAGAGCTGTTGAAGATGTGGGCTTAAATTTTTCAGAAAATGAAGATGAAGCACTTGGAAATATTCCAGTTGGTGAAGGTTCTGATGATGAATTAATCCAGGGAGGAACTAGGAACCATGACAATAGATATGACGTGATCAATAATGGCGATCAGCGCATTTTAATCTTAGTGCCTGAAGCTGTACCAGATTTCGAAAGAAGAGAAGTTGATGATGCCGGGCTTTCTCGATTTGAAGTAACAGCTAATGTTGAAAAATTTGCATCGACTGATATGAAAGAGCGTGACGGTCTTACTTAAACAAAATTGAAAAGATCTCAAGATAAATATCTAATCATGGCAATCCTGGCCGTCCAATATTTCTGCGAACATGTTGAGGTAAATAAAACAGAACTTAATACTATTTTACATGCTTGTGTTAAGACCATTGAAACAAGTAAAAGCATTAGGAGAAAAACTCTAAAGAAACGTAACCATAAAAAAACCCAAATGGAAGCGAGATAATGAGAAAGAGGTTGAAGAGATGTGAGGCGAAATATCAATTTTGAGTGAAATAGAAAAAGGAAATGATTAAAAAACTAGGAAATCTCTAAGAGTTAAAAGAAAGTTCAGGACAGTAAGTATACCAGAAATCCCCTAAATTAAGAAAGAATTAAAACCAAATATGCAAGCATAGGCCCAACGTTTGAAAAGGTTTCAAAAGGATCGACTAAAAAAAGGCATTTGATAGCGTCCAGCATGATTGGATTCTGCGTTCACTTGATCTTTTCAAAATTTTTCCGATTATTACCGAATTTTTAAAGTTTTATATGACTCAGTGGAAAACAAGACTACGCCTCTCTCATGAGAATGGTATGCTATTATACAACGATGTCTTTATTAAACGAGGAATCTATCAAGGTGATTCCCTCTTTTCTCTCCTTTTTTGTATTTCACACATTCGATTGTTTTTAGAACTGGATTTCTCACAATATGGTTATAAGATTAACTATGATAAGATCTCCCATTTATTCTATATGGATGATCTAAAGCTTCACCGGAAAATTGATAGTGAACTTAAAGGGCTTTTGAAAACTGTAAAGGGTTTAGTGACGATATTGGTATGGAGTTCGGCAAAGTAAATGTGCAAAAGCTACTTTCAAAAAAGGTAAACTAAATAGATCTGTGAATGTATATCTCGATAAGGAAACTGTAATTAAAGACATGGATCAGGAGGAAGTGTACAAATATCTAGGTGTGAATGAATCTAATGGGATTCAACACTCAGAAATGGAAGAGAAATTAAGGGAAGAAATTGTTTGAAGGACCAGGGCTATTCTTAAGAGCGAGTTAAACTCTAAATAGAGGTTTGCGGATATAAATACTCTGACAATCCCGGTCATTACATACAATTACAATATAATTGACTGGATTCTCAGTGAAATTAAAAATTGGACGTCAAAATATGTAAAATACTTACCATGCATAATATGCACAACTCAAAAGCTGACATTGACCGCTTGTTTGTAGCAAGAAAGGAAGGAGGTAGAGGCCTGACTTAATTAGAGCTTGCATATTAGACATCCATTATTGGTCTCCAGAGATACCTTTGTCTTACAGAGGGCTGGATGCTAAAATTAGTGTACAAACATTATGAAGGTGATGAGATGAAAAACACGTTCCTGATAATTTACACCAACTGAAAACATTTGCGAAAGTAAAAAGGAAAAAAGCAATGGAAGAACCTTGGAAAATGAAACTGCTTCATGGACAGTATGCAGTACGCAGCATAAGACCTGATGTAGATTTATCAGACACCCATATGTGGCTTAATAGTGCTGGTCTTTATGCGGAAACCGAAGGATTAATAACAGCTGCACAGGACCAGAGTTTATAAACCCTGAATTACGAAGCAAATGATATACGTAATGGTGCCGATCCGAAATGTAGATTCTTTGATAAAGGTGTCGAGATGATTGACCATTTGGTGTCAGGATGTAAATTCCTAGCGCCAAACGAGTATACTAATAGGCACAGTCGTGTAGGTCAGTATACTCATTGTAAAGTGTGTAGCTACTATGGAATTGTTGTAAAATGGTACGAACACCAACCCATACCAGTAATAGACACCCCACAAGTAACCATATCATGGAATTTCCTAATAAGAACCGGCTGAACGATTCAGGCTAACAGACCGGACATTGTCCTAAAGGATAAATTGACCAAGCAGCGCCAGATGATTGATATGAGAGTCCCATCTGACAAAAACATCACTGCCAAGGAGTTTGAAAAGCTTGGTAAATATAAAGACTTAGAAATCTAGGCCATGTCGAATGTGGAACATGAGAACGAAGATGATACCGGTTATTGGAGAAGCCCTGGGTACGGTAAAGAAAGGAACGCAAAAATACGTCAATTTAACCCCGGGGAAATATCCAATTGCCAGAAATTCAGAAAATGGTTTTAAGCTCAACTGCACACATTCTCAGAATAGCACTTTCTTTACAAAGAAAATCGAAAAAGTAGAAAAGTATAAAGCATACATGAACGATATAATACCTTAGGTTATGAGTAATAACCCGCTGTTACGTAGTTTCCAAACTTTAGGCACTCTAAAGAAAATTTGAAAAAACATAATAACTATAATATAATGGCAACCTCCTTATTACTCATATCAAATATTTTTTTTGTAAACTAAATATCAAAGGATTGGAGCTTATAGAAGTTATACCAGGAAAATGACTAACTTCTTCTCCAAAGAAAAGAAAAAGCTTTTAATTTTGCTAAGAGTTATAATGGATTAACCTTTCTATTATTTCAGCAAGGTTAAATTCCTAACATTAAAAAACTGCATATAGCTTCACATTATTTAAACAAATAATAGAATAATGGCTTTATGCTACTTTTTATTTGTGCTGTATAAGTAAAAGGTTCTCTATTAATTTTACATACAGTTATAAGGTAATTTTCTGAGAGTAATGGTGATAATAATAGAGTAATAATAATAATAATATTACTATTATACCATTATTATTTTAAAAATTAAACTTGCATTTTATTTTTAATGATATTTGATTATGAAATTTCTTTGTCGAAACTTTGCATCTTCAGCTAGGCATATACATTTTTAAAATTTTAAATATCTTTGATTAAAACCTTTATAATGACAGAGTAATCAATTAAGCAAAATAGTTATGCTAATCGATGGATATCGGTAGAAACATGAAAGAAAGATATATCGTTTACAGTTGCAAGTTCAATCAGATATCAACAGTAAGATTTGGTAGCCATTCTACCGAGTTTTCGTTGAGGGTGCATAGCAAGTGTAATTGCTAGCCCGCTTGATCGACCACGCAAAAGATTGAATCGCAGAAACAGTTTTGGTGAGCGCGAAGGAAATAAATTTCTTATTTAGGTTAAGTCTATCTTTGAAAGTAGCTTTTTCTTGTAGCAGCTAAAGAATTAAATTCACTTACCTTTATTCTAGACATAAATGAATGCGCAACAGGGACACATCGTTGTCATAAAAATGCAGCCTGCAATAACACAAAAGGATCATACACTTGTAAATGTAACAATGGCTATTCTGGTGATGGATACTCTTGTATAGGTAAGAATTGAGGATACATTTTAGACAGAAATTGTTAGAGTGGTTGGATATTCTCAAATGTTACTTTCAGCAACGAAAAAACTTCAAATAATTATGATATAAGTAAATGTTCATTCCGATACGTTTAATATTCTTTACATTAAAAGACAGGGTAAAAGAAAGAAAAACGCTTAGCTAAACTCATAGCAATAGAGGGTTGTTTTGTCGAAAATATACTTTTAGTGAATTAATACTTTTAGCATGTTATTTTAATTCTAGCAAAAAATAAGCTTGGTTCATAAAATTACATTGTCCATTAATTTCCTAAACTAAAAGAAATTTCACATTTTATATTTCAAATTTTACATTATTGCTACTAATACAGCAATAGCTCTTGCTTCAACCAGTTTTTTTAAAAAGTAAATTTATGTTACACAAAGTAGTATTGAAACCGGATGAAATGTCTAGATTAAGTGGGAAACAAAATGAAGAAATCCCCTACCTTCTAACAAAATGTATTGACAATATAGCATTCCAATTGGATTATAAAGCTTGCAATAATTAATAAAACATATTAACTAAATTAGAAAAACATGATTTTTGCTTGACTAATGTTCATCTATCTTATGATAAACATACATTTTGTGGGGTTTTTCTCGTTGTTCTTTTTCAGATATAAACGAGTGCACAAAAAATACTCACAACTGCCACGCTGATGCTTTATGTACAAATACCGATGGTTCCTTTTACTGTACTTGCAACACAGGATATCGGGGTGATGGTGTCTTGTGTACAGGTTAGTGGATGGTGTAATTTCACTTACTCAGAAAATTGTTTTTTTTATTCTGGAGTGGTGTTGTGTCAAATTTGACTTTAGTACCTTTGTTTTATCAGATCCTAGTAAGCAAAAAAAAACCCAACAATTCACTGATCTCTGTTCTTTTTTTGTTTTTTTTTCTTTTTTTGACAAAAAATTGCTGCAATTTCATGAAAGTGGCAATTTGTTTACTGTTTAAAAGACTAATCACTTTGAAGAAATACCACAATCGATATTATTCTAATACATACAATAAAGAGTCAATTTTGTACCCATTTTCTAGCATTATTCCAGAACAAACTTTAGAAAGCGTATCAGAGAGGGAGGTTGATTTATTTATAGGTACTATTTTCTGCTTTACTCAGAAAAATCAGGAGGATTAAAAATGTTGGAAAAGAGGGCAAGGAAATATTACGAGTATAAAATAATAAGGAAGTCTGTGATGATTCACAGGCAGTGCCAGGATATGATTAAGCGTCAAAAAAGGATAGGTCAATAAAAGCAAAATCTATTTAGAGTTGACATTCACACAGTGTCCCTCATGCTAGGTCCAACACTTTAGTCAACACAGGAAAAATGTGAAATTGTTCTTAATCTTATGGAAACACATTATATTACAAACTAGTTTTAGTTAAAACCCTTTCTGAAATAGGCCTATTGTCCTTAAAATAATAATCAGAAATCAGAAATCTTGTAAAGTGATGAAATTAATATCGAGCTTGACTTTGGTATTTTAATCTCTAGCCAGATAACAATTCCGTCAAGCTCTAGATCATAATTCCTAATATATTCAAAGTCGTCTAGAATATACCAAACAACGCCACGATGAGGACCATTACTTCGATCTTTACGTTCGATAGGGTGCCCTGGAATTTGAAGCTGTGTATTATTAACAGAACTGTTTGTGTGACTTTCTGTGACACAGAAAATGTGTATTTCTTGTGATAATAATAAAAGTCTTAAACTATCAATCTTTCCTAGCAAGCCATTAAGATTTTGATGTATAACTTTCATACCTCTTGATTTAAAAAATGACTTAAAAGAATTACCATGTTCACAAGCAACGGGTTCTGCATTTTCACGTCCGATTTCCTGCTGATAGCAAGCTAAACAAAATAAGAGTTCGTTTCCAGGGTATAACTTGTCATGTAAACATTTCAGGTGACAGACATTATTGCATATCGCCAGAGATTATCAATAACATAAACAACAAGCTTCTAGGAACATTGTTTTCTTTAATTTGTATCTTGTAGAATAATAACGAAGAATAACAACAATCCATTTCAGTGGCATATACATTAGTAAGACCAAAAGTGCAACTAATACCATCAACTGTGATCAAACTTGGATTCTTTACAGTAAAAAAGTTTAACACAAATGATAGCAGCGTGACCGCACCGCACGACGCCATCTTGTCCATACCAAGCAACATGAATTTAAAAATGCCTCCAGTACAGTTAATAATATAAAGTAAAAATTAGGGAGAGTAAACTTTTTTCTTTGCTTGTCATCATCTACCATTATCCAGTGTGAACATCCAGTGTGACAATGTTATTAAGGCACGACATCCAGACCTCGTAATTATTGATAAAGTAGCTAAACATATTATCAGTCAAAATGCTTCAGACTGGCCATCAATTATGGTGCAAAGGAAACGAAAACTTGCTGTGGACGTCTTCCAATCCATCAATAACCTCAAATCCATCAACAACGTAAAGCTTGAGAAAATTGCCCATAAAATTGGTACGCGAGGAAATATATATGAACACTCTTACACTCCCAAAATGTAACACGGAAGCTATGAAAGAGTCAACTGCTTATCAAGATGCTGTCGTGTTCAACCAACTTCCACCTAACACACGTTGTCAAGAGTCTATTCTCAATTTTAAAAAAGTTGTTAGTAATTTTAATTTCTAACTGTTTTTTTTCTATTTTTAAAATTTTTCTTTTCATGATGATTGATTAAATTTCTTTATCGTTTACTTTCTACGTTTTGTGACTTTGATGCCTTACATTTCAGTTGCTTTGAATTAATTGTGTGCCAAGTGCCTTATGCCTTTTTCATGCCAAGTATCTAATGCCTTTTCCCTTAATTTTGAATTTTGGTTCTGTTGGTCTTATCTATTATATTTTTTTGTTGTTGTTGTTATTCAGGTCCTATGTTGATAGCAGAAATTGTATTTTTCTGAAATAGTCAACCTAACTAAAAAAAAATTATAATAATAAAGTTCTACCATTTGAATGTCTCAATGTCCTTTTCGGTTAATTTACGTCACCTGGAGAAATTGTTCTTGATCTTCTGCTAACACATTATGTTATGAAGAAGTTTTAGTTAGAACCCCTTCTGAAATAAGCTTCTTGTTGTTAAAATAAAAATCAGACCAGTAAACTAAAATGCTTCAATAGATTGTGTATCCTCTGCAACATTAGCAGATAACAAAACATTCAATCAGATCTTCTGTAAAAAAGAAATAGCTAGGCACCAAGATAGAATTCACAGTATAACTAATTTAAGATCTGTGTGGATATTCATTTTGTTAGCTATGATCTGGTGCATCTAAGAACAACAACAACGAAAATAAACAGTTTTTTGAAAAGTGAAAATAGTGTGTACACCTAACTAGATTCGTATCATTACCTATGGTTTTAGTAATAGCATGCCAAGCATATGGTAGGCTCATCCCAGCAGCTACATGTTATACCATCTGAGGTATAGACTATCCATTGTTAACTTTATCCTTAGCAACCTTTCTTTCTCTACTTTATTATGTATTTATAAATTGGTCATTGAAATTTAAAAACGATAAACTAGNTTAAGATCTGGGTGGATATTCATTGTGTTAGCTATGATCTGGTGCATCTAAGAACAACAATAACGAAAATAAACAGTTTTTTGAAAAGTGAAAATAGTGTGTACACCTAACTAGATTCGTATCATTACCTATGGTTTTAGTAATAGCATGCCAAGCATATGGTAGGCTCATCCCAGCAGCTACATGTTATACCATCTGAGGTATAGACTATCCATTTTTAACTTTATCCTTAGCAACCTTTCTTTCTCTACTTTATTATGTATTTATAAATTGGTCATTGAAATTTAAAAACGATAAACTAGACTTGTATTGAAACATTAGTAAGTTTCATATGTGATCAAGGTCAACCACCCCCTCCCAGAGCTAATCTAGTCTTTTAAGGGATAAAGTTACAGAATGCAGCTACAAAAATATGCCATTCTAACACAACTCTGCAGAGTTAAACCTTGAGACCTTTCAAAATCCTCTATGGAAAACTTTTCTATAACTTCTAATATCAGACTAAACCACAATATATATATATATATATATATATATATATATATATATATATATTAAAGACAAGAATTGTGATCGTATTGTGAATGGTTAAAATATTTTAAACATTACATGATTTGACTAGTGAAGATTTTTGGTAGTTTTCACCAATGCTCTTTTATTGCAGATATTAATGAATGCCAGGAGAAAACCCATAATTGCCATGCTGATGCAAACTGTACAAATACCAAGGGATCTTTCTACTGCAGCTGTCTGATTGGTTACAGTGGCAATGGTGTAGTATGCTCTGGTAAGTTATTAAGAATGTTAACAACATTTTAGCTGACTTGCTGTTTACTAATGAGTTTTACTAATCGTAGTCAGAGTGTTAAGAGAACGGGATAGATTGTTTTATGTTGAGACATATTAAAGGCTTGAATGATAAAGGTTCAATTAAACGACCAAGGTAGATAAAGTTTTGGTGGTTGAGATTCACTTAAACAGTCCATGGATAATGCCACTGTAAAGCTTGCTTCTCTCAGTGAGTGGATCCACACCAAAATTACCCTGCTTCCCGACTTTCATAAAACTTTAAAAGTATCTGGTGTCATTGTGGTAAAGGCCTTCTTAGACAGTAGCATTAATGTGGCATCATTCTGTCTGAAAAAGTTACGATCTCCTCTTAGCTTATTTGCAAGTGGTGCTGGGTGGCACACAGTATTTCTGACTTGGTGAGCTGTTCCACTGTAACAAACTGCAACGTCTTTGACCTAACACAGTGTTATTTGACTTTTATCAGTAGAAATGTTTGATGATATGATGGGCATTGGGAAGCTATTTGTTCAAAAATTGGGCTTCTAAGGAAAATGTCTTGACTATGAGTAATGAAGAGACTCTAAATATGAATTTGTGTGAAGAAAGTTGGGCTGGTGCTGTTAAGGGAAAGGTATGAATCCAGATGAAAGGAAGTTTCTAGGCAAATGAAATGAGTGGTTCACTCAGGTCCAAAAGCGAGCAGGGTGAAGATGTCACCGCTGATGCAATCACATCCTTGACAACCCAGGTTGTGATACGTTAACTAATGGTGTCAAAATCGACATGATCTACAAAAACACAAGAATAGTGAAACCAAACGTCACAGAAATCCGAGCAGATTAATTTTCAGCTCCACACGTCACTTAATTTACAAGAGTATATAGTACTTTCAAGACAAGGATTAATTTGGACTTCATTAGGCAGGAGTAGGATGAGGAAATTTAATACGGTTGTGGATGACAGCAAGACGCATTCAGTGTTATTATGCTGAGTGTGTTGAATGAGGCTATGCTCAACTCAATTATGCTTGAAAAGGGGTTTTACACAGGACTAGACTGGTATGACCCAGGATCAGTTCCTGGCTGGGGGAAGTGTAAAAGGTCAAAATGAGGAGTAGGAAGGGTTCCTAAGCATGATAACTGTTACCATATAATACTTCTGTGATACTCTATAAAAATTCTGTAATGGTGTGCTTTAATAATACAATGCTACTATGATGAAATATTGTAATTATTGGATTACAAACCAGTAAAATAAAGTGTCTTGAGCTGAAATTATCGAGTTTGGCTGGTTCTACCATGACGATGTTTTAGATTCAAAACGTTGTTAAATTTGTGAGATAATTACAAGTGAAACAAACTTATTTTGCCTGAGTGAACTTGATACGTATAAAAATAAGCAGGGGGATACTAAAAATGTCGTAAAGTTATCATGTTTTATAGGGCATAAAAATAAGATAACGTAAGGCAATATAACGTATGCTCTTCAGGCCTCCCCAAAACACCGCTGCTGTTCAATCACTGTCGAGCATTAAACACCATGTTATCAGGTTATATATAATTAAAATTAAGAAAGTAAAGTTACGTAAAATGGTATATAGAAGCTGAAAAACTTTCCCCCTGAATTTGTCAAGGTCATATTTAAATGAAGAGCACGAATTAGGTAGAAAATTTCAGGGGAGAGAAATACTAGAAATGAAAGATAATCGAACTTCATAAGGGCAGAATGTAGATTTCGTTGGCATGTATTGATTCAAAGGAAAGGTCTAAGAAGGTAATTAGAAAGAATAAAACAGTACAACAATGATCATAACAGTGTTGGTAAAACCAGGTGTTTTCCAACATTTTAAGATATTTACTTAAAGCATTTTACGGTCAAAAATTTGAAAAATACATACCAGAAAATACGCATCTCAAATTTTAATTTAATATACTGTACAGGTGGCTCTTTCTAAGTTTCTGTTATAAGTATTTAGGAGTAATCATGGAATAAAGGACATCTTAGAACATTCGATTTTCGAATTTCGAATCATGAGTAGGTTTTATAGCTGTGTGCTGTGATGACTGGTGTCTCATGTTAAGGATATTACTAGAAATTAATTGATGTAACTAAATTGTTGTGTTAAATGATACATATCCAAACAATAAAACTAGGATGTGGTTGCCTTGCTTATTTCTTGACAGTTCTGAACCTTCAAGAAAAGCGCAGCATATTTTGTTGTTAAGCCTAATATGTGGGTATCTGTTAATTTTGTTGATCTTTTTCCTGGCAACAGATGTCAATGAATGTGAAACGAATTTAGACAACTGCAACGCTGATGCGACCTGTAACAATACGAAAGGATCATTTTATTGCACATGCAATACTGGTTACAGTGGAGACGGAGTAAACTGCACTGGTAAGAGAACTACGTGCTATCAAATTGCATTGATTTTTACATTCGTTTCCTTTGTATTTAATAGTTTGAAGTTCTCATATTAAAATCATATTAAAATAACGAAAATTATTTAAATTATCAATTTTTCTGCTATTTTAAAGTTGCAGCAATCGCTATGTTTACACTGAATATACAGGAGAATATTTTTTGTTCTGGAAAAGACACAGGCATTCCATTATTGTCTAACACATTTTTAGTTCCTTTACTAAGAGGTAGACAGATTAAGTTTTCTGTGGCCTTGTTACTCGAATTCTAATAAATGTGCTGTGTTACTGAATGCATTTCGTATTTACCTCTTGATCCATACAAAGTATATCTACACTAAAATACACCATGATGTAATGTCTTAATAAGTGGTACTTAAAAATGCTGCAAATGTCTGAATGAAAGAACGTTCACAGTAGGATCTAAGAATATTTCCTATTCCCCTATCTCTGTGAAACCGTTTAAGAAAAGGGAAATAAATATTTCCACAAGGCTTTAAATATACCCAGTCCTGTTATACCTGCGTGTATTTGTTTTAAAGATAATACTTGGCAATTCTGGTAACAAGAACGGTGAAAATTTGTATTCGAATTAATAAAGAGTGGAAACTTAAATTAATTTCAAAGTCAGCTACTTCTTAGCTATAGTTTTCGAATAAACTAAAACTAAGGTTTTCAGGTAGAATAAAAGGTTTGTAATTTTTGCTGTAAAGTATGTGGTGCTCTCTCCTATTCTCAAAAATCATAATATACGCTGTGTACTGTGTTGCTTCTACTACTGCACTACTACTACTACTACTATTACTACTATTACTACTTCTCCTACGGTAAGTATTATTATTACTACTACCACCCCCACCACTACCACTACTGTTACCACTTCTACTATTACAACTATTATTATTACTACTGCCACCACCACTAGTACTATTACTACTACTACTACTACTACTACTACTACTACTACTTTTATTACTACAACTATTATTATTACTACTACTACCACTCCTACTTTTACTAGTACCACGACTACTACTACTACTTTTACTACTACAACTATTATTATTACTACTACTACCATTACTATTACTACTGATTACGTTGATAATATCAATGATAATTTTGGCAACATCAAGTATCATAGTTAGAAAAAAAAGGATCGAAAATTTAATGACCATGTCAATGTTTTATCTATTTTCATAGGAAATTAGGCAGAATTTAGAAGTCTTTGAATAACAAGCTAAACAAGATCAGATGTAACATCTCGTATGTACCTCTAAAAATGCCATGCATTTTTTACAAAAAAAGGGATACTCTGATTTTTATAAAAATCTAATGATACTGGTGCCCATTAGCTTAGATTTTACCAAGAATAACTGATTAAAATTTACCGAAAGGCTGAGATACCATGTCTGTTTTTGTATAAGCAAAATAAGATTATAAAGCAAGGCATGTGAACAATATATATTAATAAAGCTTTATTCTCCAGAGTAATAATGATAATAAAAATAAATAATATAAAAGATAAATTAATAAATATAAAATATATAAGTATATAAATACATATATATAAATAATATATAATATAAAAGTCTGTGGTTAGTCTGTCTTTTTCTTATATTGAATATATTCTGGAGAAAATAAGGTCATGCTTAAATTATAAAATATTTTACTAATATTTTCTGAGATTTGCAGGTTCAGCTCAAACCTTAGGGGGTGGCAAAGGAAGTACCAGTCGGTCAGCCACACCTCCCTGGGTTACATTACCCAGGGGTGGCCACTCGCAACCTTGTGAGCAGGTCCTTTGACCAACCCCTAGAACCACCAACCAAAACTGAGATAGGCGTCAGGAATGACATCCATTCCATAGAAACTTTCCAAATCCCTATGAGCGAATGACAACTGATATTACATTAATACCAGATCGATCGCTGCTGGACCAACAAAGACCGCCTTTGCCATGGGGATCCAGCGGAGTAATGGCAACTTTGCTACTCGCAAAACACAAAGAAGATGGAGAGGAGGAAGGAAGGTTGCTAAAAGATGAGCCAGGAAAATGAAACCGAGTAAGGAATTGAACATCAAAATTGTATCTCTGAAAGTTGGGAGTCTGACAGGAAGAACAAAGCAAGTGCAGATCTGATGGAAAGAAAGCGGATAAAGGTAATGTGTGTGCAATAGACGAGGTGGAAAGGGCCCAAGGCTAGAAAAATCTCAGGAAGCTACAAGGGGTAATATCATGCCTGCAGCACTGCCAGGAAAGGGTGAGCATAATTTTGGAGGAAGCCTTATATCAAGAGTTGTGGAAGTGGAAAGGTATTCGTACAGATCGATGGTCTTGAGACTAGAAGTAAATGGAGAACACTTACGTGTGGGGAGTGCAGATGTACCCTAGGTAGGATGCAAAGAGGCAAAGAAAGATGAATTTTGTGCTATGCGATGATTGCCAATTTTCCAGTACAAGACAGCCTGTTTGTTGGAGGAGACGTAAACAGGCATGTTGGTGAAGGGAATGTAGGTGACGATAGAGTGATGGGAAGATATGGGTATGGAAAAGAAATTAGGCAAGGGACACCATCATTGATATTCCTTCAAGGTTCAATCATACAATTACCAACACCTTCTTTCATTAAGCTAATTAACTAAGCGACATATTGGAGTAGGAATATCATCACAGTGGTAGATTACATTCTTTTCAGAAGAGGACACTTAAAGGAAGTTACAGATTGTAAAGTAACATCTAGCGATTGTGTAACAACGCAGCTTAGACCAACTATCTGCATTCTCAGAATGCTGCTAACTACAAAGAGGACAAGAAAGAAGCCGGCAAAGGTAAGGTGGTGGAAGCTGCAGGACAAGGAACTTGAAGCACTGTTTCAGTCCAAATTGAAAAGCCAAATGAGGAAGAAATTGCCTGTCGACTGGGAAAAAACAGCAGCAGCTATTAGTGGTGTGGCAGAAACTATGCTTGGGGAAAGAATACGGACAAAAAAGTTTGATGATGTTCTGATGAGGTTCAGGATGCTGTTCAGAGAAAAAAAAAAGCTTGGTACGTGGATTAAAGTGACAGCAACAGGGATAAGTACCTGAGAGCAAAGAGAGAAGCAAAAAGCAGTGGTAGTCAAGGCCAAGCAGAAAATATAAGAAGATATATACGACCAAATGGACAATCTGGAGGGGCAAAAGGTGTTCTACAGCATAGCGAAATAAATAGAAAATTTATCAATAGATATTTAGCATGTAAAGATAATGAAGGAAAAGAATAGAAGGGTGCTAACTGAAGAAGAGGATATCTTGATTAGAAGGAAATGTTACTTCGAAAAGCTGTTAAATGAAGAAAATCCCAGGATTAGGAGAACGCATATGGAGCATGTTCATGGGCAGGATATTTCAAAAATAAGCAAGGAGGAAGTGAAGAAAGCACTGGACAAGATGAAGAATGGAAAAGCAGTGGAACCTGATGAGATACCAAAAAGGACAAGGACATTCTGGGAGAAAAAGGGCTTCCTTGTAACTCTGTTAAACAGCATTCTAGTGATTGGAAGAATGCCATATAAGCAGAGGAAAAGCACACATGTTCCCATATTTAGGAACAAAGGAGACATTCATGACTGTGCAAATTAATGGGGCATCATGCTCCTCAGTCACACTATGAATCTTCAGTAATAGATGGCGGATGGTAAGATTAGGAGCAAAATACAGATTATCAAACAACAGTTTTGGTTTATGCCAAGTAGGAGCACGATGAACCACATATTTGCCTTGAATACTGCTGCATAAAAATATAGAAAAGGATTGAAAGGGCTTCATTGTATCTTCATCGTCCTGAAAAAGGCTTATGACAGAGTGTCAAGGGGAGAACTGTGGTACTCTCAGGAGCAAGAGAGTGAAAGAGAACTATGTTAGGGCAAAACGTGAGATGTATGTGGATGCTAAGGCCATGGTACGCAGTGCTGTAGGAACGGAGAACAATTCAAGTCAAAGTGGAATTACACCAAAGCTCTGCTCTGAGTCCATACATATTTGCCATAGTCTTGGGCTAGCTGACTGACAGTGTAAGACGACGTAATGCTTGTTAAAGAAGAAAAAAGTGAATCTGTACGGAACCTGGAGTTCTTGAGGGACCAAGTCGAAAGAAGGGTACTGAATATCAGCAGATCAAAGAATGAGTATTTGTTCTTGAAGAAAAAGGAAGATCGACCAGTAATAAAGATCGATGATGTAGACGTGCTTGTAGTTGAGGTGTTTAAATATCTGGAGTCAACCATCCAGAGGAAAGGAGGAAGCAAGAAGGAGGTCAAGAAGCTGATTCAAGCTGGGTAGAGCAACTGGAGGCACTGTGAGTGTTACTTGAGCGCGCATACTGAAGAAACGTAAAAGCAAGGTACACAAGACCATGGTACATCATGAAACAGTGACGCTAAACAAATTTCTAGAAGACAAGTTCGAATTAGCAGATATGAGAATGCTGCCCTGGGCATCTGATGTGACTAGACTGGACAGTGCTAAATATGAAGAAATAAAGAGAGGGGTTGGCGTCTGGGAAGTTTCCAAGACGTTGCAACAGATGAGATCGAGGTAATATGATCATGTAAATAGGAGATATAAAGAATTTGTAGAAAGGAAATAAATGAAAATGAACCTACCGGCTCAGGGGAAAATGGGAAGACCGAAGCACGGATGGACCGACAACATCAAGGATGATATGACAGCAAAAGGCCTGACAAGTGATGCTGCACATGACAAAGCAAGATGGAGAAGATGCAGTTACTACGATGACCCCTGATGGGACAAAAATGAAAAAGAAAAAATAATTTTACTAATAATTTCTTATTGACTTTCTTCTCACATTACCTTCACTAACCATGAAATAATGTTTGTGGATCCACAACTTACAAACCAATGTTACCATTAGTTAAGAAATTGCATTCAAAGAAGAATTTAGAATATACCACACTGTATAATCCATTAGAAATGGAACGCCATTTTAATCAAGATTACCTTATTCGCACATTTCCATAGAAAAACATTGATCACAATGATTGAAAATATAGGTTCAATCTTTAAAATGTATCTTTGTTTATTGTTTTCTTTACCATAACAGATCTAGATGAATGTTTTCTCAAAACGCACAATTGTCATGCTGACGCAAAATGTACCAACAACAAAGGTTCATTCAAGTGCCAGTGCTTAACTGGATACTCAGGAAATGGTGTCAGTTGTTCAGGTATGTACGAGAATCATCGTGGGAAAAAAAAAAGGCATGTCTATCAAATTAGTATACTTTTCCCCAGAAAACAGCTTCATTGTAAGATTAATTATTAATAAATCAAATAAAAAGTTGACAATTTTTTTGAGAATAACGTACTCACTAAAATCGTCATAAAATTTTTTTTCAGCTTCCAGAAAAGCATACTGAGAAAAAATGTAAATGTGAGAGTGAGTTTATTTGTTTTGGTGGGAATGTAGAGTAGATTTATCATAGTTAAATTGAAATAAATGAAACTTTTCCTCAATTTAGTGTCTTCATAAGTTTTTGTCTTCCTTTTGTTGAAAATTATTATCTAACCAATTTTACATGGACAATTCTTTCATGTTTTCTGATTTACAATGGGCATTTATTTATGAAGCAACTTCTCTGTCATTTCCTTTCTTGAGGATAGCAATAAAAAAATAGGAGATGAATGTACGATTAAATTAAAGATCCCATGCACTGATATACTAGTTACAGTTCTTCTCACATTTTTACTATAAAACTCTGTAAACAGTATCTGTAAGCAATCTATTTTAAGACTAGTTTCTCTTTAGATAACGTATCTATACAATTATTAAGGGGAACATAAGTATTTCTATACTTTTTCTTACAAATATTGCCATAAACAATTTTATATTGATCCTAATATAATACAGTTGAACCTTAATTATCCGAACACCGAATATCCGAATTTCGGATTATCCGAACAAGATCTTCCGTTTCTTGTAAATATTTACGTAAACGTGTATTCTAACGTAGATGCATGTACATGTGTGTTGAGTAAGGTGTAGTTTGGTTATGGATAATCAGTTGTCGGAGCAATCAGTTATCCGAACGAGTTGCTTCTCGCCCCTCTAGTTCGGATAGTTGAGATTCAGCTGTAATATGAAAAAAGTAAATGGATAAAATTAGTAGCCTTTGCTATTGTGTAAAAGAGGTAAAAAATATCGTATTGTTTTCTCTAGATATTAACGAATGTACTACAGAGAAACACAACTGTGCAAAACATGCCATATGTACCAATACAAAAGGTTCATTTACTTGTAAATGCTTAATTGGATATTCCGGAAGTGGTGTTATTTGTGAAGGTAATAATCAATATTTAAAAAAATATTTAATAATTATATACTTTTAAAATGAACTAAAAATACAAGTTTGAATTTTTAGTTCTTGGTATGGGGATATGCTGCCCCTAGCTTATAAAATCGTACTAGATTAATCAAATTCATTGACCAAAGCAAGATGATAACAACTGGAAAAAGAAAAATTTGTTCAATTATTTTTTTGATAAATTCAATACTTGACAATATTTTATATCTTAAATGATCGTGAAGGTAGAGATAAAATACTATGCTGTTTCCATTTGAAGTTACAACAAATACCCTTGAAGGAAAGGTTAGCAGTTTAGTTAATCTTGTCTTAAAGGGAGGAGAAGGCTTTCAGTGCTATATAAAAGGCAGGAAATAATGATACTCTACCAACACACTAAGGACGTTTGGGACAAATGCTATGAAACTTAACACATCTGCTTTCCAACATATTAATTATAAATATGCTGATTTAGTAATGATTATACTTGTACCTAATACATCATGATTTTCTCCCCATTAATGTTTATGGAATACATCTAATACTATAACTATAAGCAGAAACTCAATTCTATATCTCTTTTGTATAAGAACATATTAGTCAGTCTGACATGCCGTTGTCAGTATGCATAAAATGGCATTGTTGTTTTATCTACTGTCTATCTTGGTACCTTATTATATTTTTAATAAGTTGATTTCAAGTTGTTCTTGACATCAATGCTCTTCAGAGTGAACCAAGAACGGTTTCGTATCAATAACATTGAGTTCAAACAAAGCACCTATCTCTTTGCAGTGAAGGAAATGGTGTCACAAACTGATCTACTTGGATATACATTCTTCCTCCTCCCAGGTCTGGCCTCTCTGACGTTACTGAGCTCAGCCCTCTAATCCATTATTATTAGCTATTAATTTGTAAATGTTATGTGAAAAGAGTGGCTCTAAGGCTTAAACCAATAAATAAAAAAGCACGAAAAAAATATCGTACCTCATTACCTAGCAGAGATGTTTAGGTAGTTTAATAAGTAATTGCTACACAAAATAAGGTTACATTATGGACTACAAATTCCCTCGAAAGTAAAAGAAAATGGGTTTTTTTTCCTAGATATTAATGAATGCACCTCAGGGATCAGTGAATGTGATTCAGATGCCAATTGCACTAACACAGACGGATCATACGATTGTGGTTGCAACGTTGGTTATGAAGGAACAGGAGCATTGTGCAACGGTTTGATTATGTCTTTGTTTTCTATATCTTAACTGCATGAATTTTTTTAGTAATGTGTATTTTTATTAAAAAAATCCTGATATATCAATCTCTTTAATGATTGGTATTAAATTTCTTTCTGTAACAAAAACAGTATTTTGGCAAAAACTTCCCTAACTTTCCTAGTTCCAGTTTTAATATCGGATTTACACATTTTGAAAAAGAGATTGTTGATGATCATTAAAACGTGATGTATATATATATATATATAAGATAAGATAAAACACGCAAAATAAGAACTGGGATTGCAACTAATATTTCGCGATATTTCGATGATATTTCGATAATGATGCCTGGTGATCGAAATATCGTGAAACTATTAATTGCAATCACAGTTCTCATTTTTCGTGTTTTATCTTATCTTATCTTTTATATATATATATATATATATATATATATATATATATATATATATAGGAAAAAACGAAAAAGAAGAAGAAAAAGAAGAAGAAGAAGAAAAAGAAGAAAAAGAG
>RDPX01000123.1:1698411-1717397 GCA_003991215.1 Morbakka virulenta
GATGGATAAAAAGAGAGAGAGAGAGAGAGAGAGAGGGAGAGGGGGAGAGAGAAAGAGAGAGAGAGAGAGAGAGAGAGAGAGAGAGAGAGAGAGAGAGAGAGAGGTAAGGATTAGGATGAATGTGGGGATGTCATCAATTTGCATTTCATTTGTAGCTCCAAAGAATGAAGCAGAGAAAAGATTTATAGAGATATATAAAGAAGAAGAAGAAGAAGAAGAAGAAGAAAAAGAAAATTAGAGAGAGAGAGAGAGGGAGAAGGAGAGAGAGAGGGATATATATATATATAGATCAGGATGAATGTGGGGATGTCATCAATTTGCATTTCATTTGTAGCTCCAAAGACTGAAGCAGAGAAAAGATTTGAATTTTTCATAAGGATAACCTAGCGACTTTTATAGATTGCTCTTACATATTCTAAGTAAAATAAGAATTGTCATAGAAAATCCATTACATTAATAACGTAATAAAATCAGACAACCCCCAATTACAAAGGGGTTAAGGGAGAAGATCCCCCCCAACTGAGACGCAATGCTGGTAGCCAGTTTGGAAGAGGACAGAGCAAACAACAAAGCCAAGAATATGGGAGAAATGGATACAATTCTAAAAAGCAAATGAAAAAGAGGGCCTCAAAGATAGTTGACAGTAGTAATGCAAGATAATGAAAAGAAAGGATATGAAGCTAAGATCAAAATTAAAGGGAGCGAAAAGAGAAATATTGTTTTTTGACCTAGAATATAGTGGAGAATAAAAATTACCAGAAATAATATTAAAAATTACCCCACACCCTAGAAACAAATAGTAAGCATTGATTACATTAAAATCTATTTATTTAAAGTTTAGGTATAGCAGGTATCATGCAGTTTGCTTAATTAACTACAATATGAAACAAGTGAATTTTAGGCCCCTTAAGATTCAACCTTCTTTCCAATTCCTTCATTGCAGCTCTGGAAATAAAACTCTTTTCCAAAAGTCTACTTGACTATCCAATTTTATGAGATATATACACTGGTCTTTTTTATCGCATTTTTATGTACTTTTGAAGAGCCATAGGAGAAATATCAGCATCTATTAAAACAGCTATCTACAATCTACAAACTGATAATGATGAATGGGTTTAGATGCAAAGAAATGGATATAATATATTCAACATGTCTAGATACTCTGTCTAAGTCACAAGGATGCTAAAGATCTGGGCTGAGGGAAAGTTTAGTGGAGTTGTAAGTTCAGGTAGTTGATGTAAAGAAGGAAAATTTACATGTGTTTTTATTGTGAATATAGAGATCAATTATTTGGCATGAAAACTACTTAAGTACCTGTATGTCCCTTAAAAAATGTTTTATATCATAAAAATAAACTATAAGGTGCTTTAAATGTCAAATTTAGTAACTTGGGAAGTGAGAATGGTAACAGACTAGCCTGTTCTAACAATTTAGTCTATCAGCTAGTCAAACTACTTGGTCATTAAATGCAAGACAATGCACCAGACTGAAATATGCAGCAGTTGAAAGGTCATACCGCCTTAAAGACTGGCCAAAGTATCCAATGTTTAGCAGGAGGACGAAACTACAAATTGACTGACTGTCTTGTATATGTAGACTTTTACCATACATGCCATGGACACCAGCATTTTAAAGTAATTTTTCTCAGCAAAAATGTTTTATTCTTTTAGCTTTATTACTGTGAACTCCAAGAATATTTCAAGTTTTGATATAATGTTCGTTACCATGTGGTTTTTCAGTATCTAGAAATATATGACTTTAATAGTCATATATTCAATTCTACAGCACATTCGTATTAAGTATGTTTCAATTAAATAATGATTCAGAAGCTTTCAAATCGTTAAATTTCACAACAAGTTTAATCTTGATAATGTTGCGTGTATAACTATAACGTTGTTTTGGTTTCCATCAATTCTGTCAACAATCAGTCTCCGTCTATTTTAAAACTAAAATTCTCAAAGCTGAACAATCGTACCTGAAGCTTTCTTAATTGTTGCTCATTTCGTTACCATGCTTTTATCTTATAAGTGATTGAAAATAGTATAAACTTTCCAACAACTAACACTCTTGAAAATTCTGAGCTTAATGGACTTATAAGAGAAAGGTGACACTAAGAATCATGAAATAGACGACCACTGTTGGACACAAGATCACACCTTTGACTGGAAAAATAAAAGGATTATAAACAAGGAAATCAGGACAACAACAAGAAAAATAAAAGAAAGAGTTCATTCCCTGCAGTACAGCAACCACATCAACAATATATCCTACACCCCTACAGAAATAGAGATTCCATCACTAAAGAATGAAACACACAAGCACAACAAGCACAACAAAGTTATGGCGCCACTTTCAAAAACAACTTGAGCCCTGTCTACACGCAGATCCACACTAGGTATAAAGCAGGCGTGTCTATTAATTTCAGTAGACTGATGATGGGCGAAGTATCTGTCTAAACGTAGCTAAGAAAAAAAGCTTATGACTAATGACCGTATAAAGTTCTTACATCAATAACTAACACTCTGATTGAATTAGGAGCATTTTCAAAAAAGGTAATTCCCGCATTCACAGAGATACCTCAAAATACCAGTTGAGGTATTTTAACAATCCTCTGTGGATAGGGATGTTGCTATTTTAGATGTGTTCCTTTACTTCATTACGGGTGATAAACGTACCTTAGTTGTGAGTTTTTTTAACTTCTTCGCTGCAAGTTGTTGAACATGGTTTACTTTCAATTAGACATAATTGTTGAACAGCTGAGATTTTGAAAACAAAAGGACCATATGCGTCGCTGACTTTGATGAGCATATGCTCTGCCTCCTTACGCTGTTTAGAAAAGACAACACAATCATCTGCAATCATTTGCTCTAACGTTATTACCTGGTCTTTGACTTTGACTTCTGTCAAGGGGAGGGATCTGGTGTTTATATTGAATAGACAAGCCTGCTGGACCTCTTTGATTTCTATAAAATTTATAAGCAATAGAACCTACAGCAGATTAAAAGAAGTTTGGTTTACTAATGATTTTCAGCGTAGAACAAAATCCGTGAGAATCAAGGAGACCTACTTAATTTGAAATTTATTTTATTGTAGATACAAACTCTATAATTCAATGTACTTTTTGCAGCATGATATCAATGTTCTTCTGTATTATTTATTTTAACTACAAAAATCAACTTTATCATCATCAGCTGATGCCTCGAATGTCATAGAATAAATCTTTCTTCATTAACATTTGATCATTTCTGCTGTCCAAAATAGATGACATGCTTTGTCTTAAGTTTAGAATCGAGGAAGACCTTTCTCGACATCTTTATGTTTTCCTATTTTCCATAACAAAGTAACATTAAATAATGCTGACCGACATCAGTAGCAAAAAATGTTATCCTAAAATTAATGTAGAAAATTGCTGAACCAAAACCTCTTGTTATTTACCAGGTATGATTGAATGGAAAATTATAATCACTACCGCTATTTCTGCTGAAAGTAGCAATGGAGTCTGGAAAAAACTTTACTAAATGAAAGAGATATTTGCCAGTAAATTTTTTTGTACGGGGATTATTTCGTCTTTGCAGTCTGCAATCAACGATTGACCACGTAGAGATGGCCAACGACGAAGACCATGAAAGTGAACGAGAACTGGAGTGCTGGGTGGACCAAGTCGAAAGGAGGGGATTAAAGATCATCAGATCAAAGACAGAGTATTTGTGCGTGAACAAGAAGGTAGATCGACCGCCGATAAAGATCGGTAGTGCAGAAATGCTTGAATTTTAGGTGTTTAAATATCTGGTGTCAACCATCCATAGGGACGGAGGAAGTAAGAGCAAGGCAAAAATGCGAATTGAAGATGATGGTAACAACTGAAGGAAGCTAATGGGTGTGTTACTCAAAAAGCGCATACAAAAGAAACTAAAAGGCAAGAATGCAAGACCATGGTACAACTGCAATGTTGTATGAGATAAAAACAGTGCCTTTAATAAAAGTCAAGGAAGCCAGCTGGAAGTAGTAGAGATGAGAATGCTGCGGTAGGGATCTGGTGTGACTTGATTGGGCCGTGTTAGAAATGAAGAATTAAGGAGAGTGGTTGGTGTCTGGGAAGCTTCCAAGAAGTTGCAAGAGGTACAATTGAGGTGATATGGAGGTGTAGAAAGGAAAAATGAAGAGTATGTAGGAACGAAATGTATGAGAATGAACCTGCCGGTTCAAAGGAAAGTGTAAAGACCAAAACGTCGGTGGGCCGATAGCATCAAGGAAGATATGACAGCAAAGGCCTAACAAGCGGCGTGGCACAGGACAGAGAAAGATGGACAAGGGGCATTTGCATTTGATCCCTGTTTGGACATCGATAAAGAAAAAGAAGAAGAAGTCTGCAATCACTGATATAAGTATAAAATGTCAAGGGTTGTTTATTCGAAGGTGGCTTTCCTTTCTTTTATTAATGATCGTTGGTCCATCCAATTTATACTGCAAGAGGTTGCAGTTTTTGACTTGCAGCAAATTCCATAGCAATTAAGATCAATCATCTTGTGCATGACTCTTATTTCAGTTCTCATTTTTCCGAATCCGTTATGCCTCCTTAGTTAACAGTTATACATTGAAAACTATTCTCTTTTAGTTGCATGCATCTAATACCTCTGATAGTTGTCACTGTTCCTTCCTTTATAGAAATAATGTGCATTCTGTACTAGTAATCAATCCCAAACATTGCTCTATTCTCTAATTAACTTTGGTAATAAGAAGCAGATTCATGCGCAAACAAAACTGAAGGGGTTCTATTGTAGGTTAATTTTAACTTAGGTTAGGTTGTCTTAGTAGTGCCTTCGATCCTTGTAAAATTATTCTTCCTGTCAGCTTTATGAAGTTCCTTACCTTGTAAGAAAATAACCCTTCAATTTTGCCATGCAACACATAATGCTTGCAACTGATGCCAGATTACTTTGCCGCCCTTCATCAAACAATAATTGTCTTCTTTTTATCGAGATAACTGCTGGATCGGACTCAAAAATTCGTGATGTGGACCTATTAGCACGCATGAAGATCTATAGTCCATAAAACGTTTATCCAAGAAAAAAGCTATACTATGAAGATATTACTGCCTTATAAACCTCCACTGGACAATGATCATCATATTTTTTAATATGAACGGTCAGGCGAAAGACAGGGCCAAAGAAGTGTCATGTCCTTATTTAAGGAATTAATACATTTGAAAAATGAATTTGATTAGGCGTCGTAGAATGCTAAAATATTGTGTCAGGGTTAGGGTTAGGGTTAGGGTTAGGGTTAGGTTAGGGTAGTTTTTCGTCCTATGCGAAATATCGGCTATATTATTTTAAGTTATAATCATAACAGAGGGAAAAAATGGGGCCATGGTTTTGCATTTTANTCCAAGAAAAAAGCTATACTATGAAGATATTACTGCCTTATAAACCTCCACTGGACAATGATCATCATATTTTTTAATATGAACGGTCAGGCGAAAGACAGGGCCAAAGAAGTGTCATGTCCTTATTTAAGGAATTAATACATTTGAAAAATGAATTTGATTAGGCGTCGTAGAATGCTAAAATATTGTGTCAGGGTTAGGGTTAGGGTTAGGGTTAGGGTTAGGTTAGGGTAGTTTTTCGTCCTATGCGAAATATCGGCTATATTATTTTAAGTTATAATCATAACAGAGGGAAAAAATGGGGCCATGGTTTTGCATTTTAAAGGTTAAAGTCTTGCAAATGAAAAAAAAATCAACCAGGCAACCTACAATTTAGAAACTTGTTGTTAAGCTACTGTGTATACCTCGGCTAATTTAAGGATATTTATTATTGTATCACTTGCAAGGCTATTAAAGATATGGTCTTTAGGTCATCTCTCAAAGGTAGAAAAATCCAATACGAAATAAATTTAACAAAAGTTGCATATAGACCCCAGACGTATGTTATTTCACCATAGTACCTTTCATAGTACTTTTATAGGGTATTTATAAAGATAATAATAAAGATAATAATAATAAAGATAATAATAGGCTTAGGTAATAAATAAATAGCTAATAATTTTAAAAGAAAAGAAACTGGTTTTCTAACATTGGTACCAGAACAAAAGTTAGCTCTTTTTTAATTAGTTCCATCAGTTAAGATATTTGCAATACACAAGTTACAAAATTAGTATTAAAGTAGTAAATTATATCCAGATGCAGCTTAGAGAGAAAACATTTGCAGGCCAGTGCAATATTTCAAAAAAGAAAAGGTTAGCTTCGAACAAAATTGATTATTACTTCAGATATAAGCCATTTATTGACTCATAATAAATAATATAGTAATTGCAGGTACTTTTTTATGAATTGCCTGTAGCATCTGTCGTGGAAAACGACATAATTGTGACGTATGAGCTAAATGAACTTGAACAATTTGCATGTTATGGTTAAAGGAATCCCTGTAAGGCTCATTCGTAGCTACATCCAGGAAAGCCTTCTTAGTGTCAGCAGTCGATACTATTTTTTTCTAAACCTTATTAAAATGTCAAGAAGCAATAGTGTTAGGGGTGGGCAAACATACAAACAAACATGTAGACTTACATCATCCCTGTCAAACTTTGGTGAGACTTTACAAACAACAGTACCTTAATCGTAAGTGCATCTTCTGCAATAACTACATGGTAAGGTGAATAGTGCATTAAGCTGTCAGTAGGTTACCATTCTACAACTTTCTTGGTTATGCCAAAATCATTTGCTCTTTAATGATATTGTCTTAAGCCTGGAGAATATTTGATCTTTTCTTAGCTTGCTCAACTGGTTTTCATTAGTTTTAGACTATTTCCATAAGTTGAGGGAAGAGGTGGCTGCCCCTCCCATCCAAGGAAACTTAACAGAATACCTAAAACCATAAAATGTAATATTATCTAAACCTTCCACATAAGGCTACCCTATGGTTTCATCATGAACAATCTAATTCTTTAGTCTACTACTACTTTTACTACCATTAACACTAGCACTGCTACTCAAATACAAAATGTTAATTAAAATAATCACAATTTAGTCAAACGTATTATTATTTCAGTAATTCTTTCAAGTTTATTTGCCTTTACATTCATAAGTGGCTAAATGAGCTCCAATAATAGTTTTCAATCGAAACTAAAAGCAAGGCTGGGACACTTCCACAAGAACTGAAGTTTATAGTTACTTAATTTTTTTCAAAGCTACCTTATTCTAATGGTAGATTTTTATATCTAAAATATATGTTCTTTTTAATTGGGATTTTGGAATATTTTGCCTTGATATAAAAACTCCTAGTTCACTGCATTTCAGAAAACATTTCTTTTTTTGCACTTCAACTTGCATTTTAATTCTAAAAATAGTTTAAAGCTTAACAACTGAAAATTAGATGATCTTATTCGTGTTGAAAAAAACAACACCTTCCTTGAAAACTTTTTTCAAATATCACCTATGTGTGATGCTGATACGGGCAGATAAAAAACTTAACAGTTTTACAATTTCTAAGTAAAATTGATTTTTCTTATGCCATAAATTTGGAAGGGACTTTTATTTAATGATCTAAGTCCTTCAACAGTTAAAAAGTAAAAAATGCGTAGAAAAGTAAAATTTATTTATAAAAAGCACCGTCTTGATCAAGGAAAGATATTATTACTAACGATATTATTTTTGGTTATTTTCTCTTTGGTTCCAAATTTAGAAATTAATTAAATCCTGTTAACTTATACTTATGAAAACATCTACATTGTCTTTAATGTTTGTATTATTGTAATTATATTATTTATTTTTATTCTTTCTTGTTTATGTTTCATCGTAGATGTCAATGAGTGTACACGACAAATTGATGACTGCCACAAATACGCACAATGCACCAATACACCTGGCTCTTTTCAGTGTTCATGTAAAAAAGGTTTCTATGGTAACGGTTTAAATTGTACAGGTAGGATTTTAACTAGACCACGTTTAATTGTATTAAATCTACATTTAATTTCCACGTGTTATAAACAAACTTGAGACAAAGAGAAGAAATAGAAGAGAATTGCATCATGGACAGGATGCCCATGGAACAAGAGAGAGTTGAATGACAATGTATGTGGAGACCATCTGCCAGCAGTGGCATGAATGGCTGCTGGTTATGATGATGATAATAATGACTTAGTTGACACAATATTGCCATTGAAATGGTTTGGCTTAGTTCTTCTACCGTTTTGCCTATTTACAAGGTAAAAACTTTGAAACAAATCCATGTTTCAACAATTCTCGGTCATCTTCAGTAACTAATTTTCAAAAGGACATGTAGAAATTGCAAAATATATTTTAATAGAGTGTTCGTTGATGTGATCAAGTGTCAAGAATTAAGTGTTAAGTGAAAAGTTAAGGAAACGAAAAATTAAGCTTTTATAGATGTATGTGAATATTAGTAAAATGAATTAATGGTAGGCAGGATAAGAACATTAAACACCAAATTGTTCCTACATCTTAAAAGATGAAGCAACATGGAATTATACTTTGTTGACGTAGAGTTCAACTTTAAAATTGTTTTGAATAAAAGTGAACAAATTGAGGGGAAAAAAACTAAAATAAATTTAGATTTCTAAAAGAAAAAAAAAGTATTGGGACGGTTGTTATTGAGTTAGTACTACTACAGAGAAACCAAGACCGTTCATTTTTAGTTCTTTAGAGGTTGAACCAAAACATGGATATCATAATATCATATCATATTATATCATACGGTCGGCTGGAGTCACAAAGCTTTTCAGACCAATATTTTGAAAACTTTTTAGTCCATTCAATCGCAAGTACACTTTTAAGGTCTGAAAAAGAAAGACGCAAATTCTCTTTTTGTTTATATACTAAAGGAGACAAAGTGCGACACAGAAATAGCATCCAAACATGCCATTATTAGGAAAAAAAACACTTTTTGATGGAAATACATTTTCAAGTTTTAGTATAACTTGCTAATTTAAATAGAAAATAATAATTGTTCTAAAATTTTAATGATTATACTTTGATAAGGTGTTTTAAATTTAAAAAAACTAGAAACTGGATAAAGTGAATTCCTTACTTTGTACTTTGTGATACAGAAGGTAAATGACATAGGTATTTTCATTTAAATAATCGATGCCAGTATTTTTATTAAAAGGAAAAACAAACGTGTACCACTTTTTCAAATGATACAAATACCTATGTTGAAAATTGAAAAAGTAAATGTCAATCGATTTTAGTGTCAACAATTTTTTTTATTGTCTGTCATGTTACTAAGGTGTTACTGATGACTGACAGAGAAAGTTCAAGGTATTGTTTATTTACATAGTGAATGCTCATACTTGAGAAAGTTTTTATTAACTTTTGGATGGAAATGTCTAAATATGTATATGTAGAATAAGAGGAGATTATATCCCATTGCCTAAATTGGCATCCGCCTAAGAGACCTTTCATTTTTGCATGCTAAATTAAAAATGCGTCAAGGATTTGGAAAGTATTTTTCTCTAAGGCTTCCTATCCTTTATCATGTTTAACTGCTCATTCTTTTAAAATTTCATCAAAATCCCTCGACGTCGATGCAGGCTAGCTTTTTTCTTTCCTTTGACGTCCTTTTCAATTTTCTGGTTCATCACGTTGTTGTTTACTTTCATTAGTTGTTTCACAAAGCCTGACTTGCTCTTTCTCTACGCCTTCATATCAAATACCAAGTTCAGCACCTCAATCTTTTTACTCTTAACCACAATGTCTCAGCATCGATGAGAGCTAAGTTTTTTCTTTTCCATGAGGTTCCTTTTTAACTTTGTTTTTCAGCATTAAATTGTTTATTTTTTCATATTTGTTTTTGATATTAAGTGGCATTGTCTCTTTCCAGTATATTTTGACATCTAATACATCCTATTATTTTTGACGCGAAGAGCAACTTGTTTTATATCCCAGTAACCTTTACTAACTATCTTTTCTTAGGTCCTCACATTAAAGTGACTGCCTAATCAAGAGGAATAAAAATAGGATCTCTGCATCGCACAGGCTCGTGTCTTTCTTCTGAAGCCATTAAACTTGTCAACAAGACATGAGTTGTCTTGCAAAAATTATTGATGTCATCATTAGGTTGGATTATTCTCTACTCTCTTATCCTGCAGAAAAGTAATAGACGCCTACTGTAAACAGCATCCGATATTCTTGAACAACCTACTAACTCTTCTTTTTCTCTTCGTCATGACCGTGTACACCTCTATTTAATCTGCGTCTATTTCTGTGGTGGTTGTTGGAATCAGTTTCTTTTTTTTTTCTTCGAATATTTTCAACTGACTACAGGTCTTATTACAAGTACTCATCCGAATACGGTCTAAGAAACAAGTTGTAAAAAGTCTTGTCATTCCACTATCATCTTCTGTTGTACATCAACATTTTCGAAGTCTCTTTAGTCCTTTCATCTTTTGTTTGTTTTTAGACCTCCATCTCTTAAATCCTCTTTTAGTCTTTATGTACTTTCGTTTCTTCATTATTTTGCCTCCTCTTTTACCTCCTGGTGACGATACGTTGTCAACCTTGCCAGAAGTGAACAAGATTATTAGTAACAAAAGCATTTCTGCAACAAATCAACATCAAAACTACGTTTTATGTTATCTGTTCTGTCACTTTTTACCTCTAAAGATACAGCCAAAGAGGCAACTTGCAGAGTAATAAGGAAACTCTTATTCCTTACTGTTATATGTAATACAAGCTACAAATATTGTTTTTTGTCAATAGAGATACGTTATAGTGGTTGTCCCTTATTCTTCCTATTTCAAAATTTTTGTGTTTCAGAGATGATAACCGCAATTATCATTGTATAGGTGCTAAATTCACAATAATACTGAATGTAAACGTATTGTCACATTTTGAAATAATTTTTGTTCCTCATGCAGGAGCTCTTAAGAACCATCGAGGAAGCTAATTTGCTCATATGTTAAAATTTGACTGGGATTTTGACGATTATTCATAGTTTTAAGTTATTTCAAAAGTAATCCTACTTAAAATTTCGAAATTGATTTGATCCCAATTATTATGAACTTGTAAAAGCTAATTTTATCTTCATTACATGCTCTTTAGCACAGAATCAGTCAATGCTAGTTTTGAGACTAATGAGAATGAGAACAAGTAAACAGGTTCTCCTATTAATTCAATATAATTGTGTTTAATCTAAATATCATTTTTCCTCCCGTTTTAGCAAACCAAGAACGTCAATCCTCCACAGTTGATTCCATATAATTATAATCTAAATATACTCTAGTTTGTTATGTATTTACGCTAACTTTCCTACATATATTAAATCAATTCAATAGTTAGGGATTGCTAATTACGAATTAATTATTTTTAACTCTAACATATATTATCAAGAATAAAATTTCTTAAACGAACTAATGCATTTTACATGTTTTAATACTGAGGAAACTAATATATTTGTAAAGCTGATAATAACAACATCAATTATTATGATAATCAATAATAATGATAATAATAATAATAACACCCAAAGAAATCATTTATGCGATGTTTTGGTAGTACAAGAGATGGTGAGGTACAAATTGTTAGTCGACTTGAGAAGAAAGATTATCGAGGAAAACCGGATGAGTGAAACATTCAGCAATAAGTGTTTTAGAAATACACAACTAGTAGTACGATCTAATGTAAATAGTCGAACCAAAGTGAAAGCAATCTAAACTCTGACCGTATTTCTTAAGAAGTATCTAGACGTGGTAATTGATAGGTGTAAAAAGCACACAGAGAGTTTGATCAACGGAGAAGGATGATAATGACCATGAATAAAGATTTTAATCCCAAGGGGAATGTGTATAAGTTATGTGTTATCATAAAAGAACATGGAAAGGGGTATAATGTGTGTCGAGGACTGAATGATGGTGTAGGAAAACAGGATTGTCTTTATTGGGGAAATAGAGTTGAAATTTATGAAGGTGATAATAAAGTATAAAATCTAAAATGTAAAGGATTTGGTAAAGCCTGCAAAGCTTAAGAAAAAGCAAAAAATTTTAAGGAAGGACAAGTGTCATGGGAGAAATTTGTATAAGCAATTGAGATGTTTATTGTAACATTTCCTGACATTGACTGTTGAAGGATGACCTGAAAGGAACAAGTGAAGCTTTAACTCATAATTCCCAGAAGAAAGGTTTTTCCTCCAACTACATTTAACAACACATTGGTAGAAGGTAAATGTGATCTTCATACCGGATGTACTTTTCTAAAAGGAAAAATACAATTCACATTGACAGTTAATGCAGTACAAAGCTATAACAAAAAAACTTATAATAACGTGGGTTAGTGTAACCACATGTGTGTTTTTTGGCAAAGCAAATGTGGAGCAAAGTGAGTACTTGTAGCTATATAGCCCTAAAGGTGTGGTTGAAATAAAAGGTCTAAGATATTGTAGAACATTAACATTTAGTGGAAAAATGTGACCAAAGCCAGAATACCAATGCACTTCTAGGCAAAGAAGCAAAAGAGGTCAAAATAATAGACGTACTTATCCCATGTGGGAGCAAAGTGAAACAAAAGGAAATAGGAAAACTAGAAAAGTTCCAGTTTCTAAAAGAAGAAAGAGAAAGGTTGTTGGGCATATATTGATTTAGTGTTAGATAAGTAGTAACTCAAGTATTACATCTAGTATAAAATTGCTTCAAGATAGATATGTATACCATGGGAGTGTCTAAAGGTTGAATTGGTAAAGACAATAGTTTTGTTAGATGCAGCATGTATTATAGGAGTAGTCTTGTCATTGTAATTGCAACAGAGGAAAGGAATGCTTGAAAGCTTTCGTAGCTAATTGAGACATGCTTTAGATTTAGTAAACAGGATACAAACATAATGTTCTTGGCCATAATGTGTGAAATTTTGTGCTATTAGATGTTTCTTCTCTGCCTTTTGGCTAGAATCAAGTGTAGACCTCTGGTCTCTCTTGGTCAGGGCTTTTACTATAGGGCACAGCCATGCAGGACAAGAGTCTCGAGATGCTTGAGCCTTGACTGAAGACCAACCCAAGAGGAATGGCCTTCCCACTGGAGGGTCCTGGGGGGACGATCCATATATCTTGCATTTTCTTTTGTCTTGCGTGCTTTCTGTCCCACTTTTTCTTGATTTGTTGCTTTCCTTCGGGTTTTTAATAGATGGATGTATGTGAAAGACAAATGCGAGCCCATTATTTATCAGGGGTTTCATCAGAAAAAGAGCCAGTATGTGCTATTAGTTTTCAGGCTAAAAGTAGGAAGTCTTGTAGTCATAACTTTCTGTTATACAGTAACAATCACTTTTTCAATTTTTCTTATTTAAGTTATTGTTGGCATCTGAATGTAGGTTTCTAACCCATCCATAACAAGGTGATATGTAACCGCTTGAAAGTATAATACTGATAATAATAGCAATAAAAATATCAATGATAGTAATAATATCAAAAATAATGATAATAACAGCAATAATGATAATAAAATTTTGATGTATTTTGTTTTTTATTTTTTGTAAATGACTACAGAAATTTTGTAAAGTATTTTTTCAGTATAAGGTTTAAAGCGGTAATAACGACAGCAGTCTGTTTGTGAGCATTTTTCTTTCAGTAACGTTTTGTTATTCCGTTTTTGACAGTGTTTGAAGTGGTAATAATTACTTTAAAATTTATTACAATTTTTTATGCTACAATATTGCAAATCGTGTTAAAGTTACCATTTGCTATAGTCGTTTCTAGTACTGTATTCTAGTATTCCTTATTCCGTATTCCAGACACAAGAAAACATTGTAAAAGATCTTACTGCTTGGATCTCTATCATTTTATTGAGTCAGTTCCGATCTTCACTGTAGTTTCTGAGATATAAAGTGATGATGGAGAGTCCGCTAGAGGGCTAAAATTATAATTTGATGTTTTAACAGGATAAACAATGGATCATGAAGTAGAGCCTCTCTCCCACAGTGCCACTAAAGTGATCCAAAAGGCAATTTATCTATGTAACTTGGCATCGAGGTTGTAGCTAAAATGATCGAAAAGCAAAGAAAGACAATTTCAGACCGCATAAGGGTCCATATGCAGACAGTGACATGCAGACAGTGAAGATTTTAAATCAATGCAATTCTCTGAGATAAATTGGCTAATATATTAGCTATGTTACAGTTGGTAAAAAAGCAATTTTATTATTCCTCGATTTCCAAAACAATCAATGAAGCTAAGAATTTTATCTCATGAGGAAAATAATGATATTAGAGTGGATGTAAGAAAAGTTTATTTAAATTTGTAGAACAATTTAAAATGGTAGATTAATACAAATATTTGTTATGCGTTATATTGGTAAGATCGAACTAATTTTTTTTATTTACCAATCACGTAAAACACATTATTTTTAATAAGTAAGGTATTAATAGGCTAACTATTTTCAGAATTAATAACTACTTACTTTTCTTTTCTTTTACTGCATTCCAAAAAAATTTCATCTGAATGGAAACGACTTTTACTGTTGATTTTATCTTACTTTACTACAAATCTTAACTGGTGAAAAATATATTTATTGGAAAAGAATATTAGAAACAGCATAAAAGAAAAAGTAATAGAGTCCAACAATTACAAGTATGGCTGACTAGTAAAGCTGAAAAGATTTGTACAGTTAGTAAGTGTAACATCATTATGAAGCATATTTCAGGCTTTGGAAAGCTAGAATATTTCCTAGAACAATGATATATATGATAGAAGGACAAACTAGCTACATTTCCTGGAAGTGATTTTGGTTTGAGAGAGAGAGAACAATACAAAACTTCGAGAAAAACCCATGCCCAGCATTTCCATGGAATTCTAGTTACGAGAGAATTTTGAAGCCCTTTAGCAAGTGGTCTTTGATTTGTTGAACTTAATTGTAAGTGATGTAAAACAAGACGTGTCGAATTTAATATAATGTGTGATTAGAGGATAGAATAAGATCTATAAACCATTGATAACAAAGTATTACTTACTTTATGAAACATAAAATTGATAGCCAATTCTAACTCTAAAGGACCAGTGGAAACCATTTGACTGAACCTAAACTACGTCCTGTGTGAAAATCGTCTCAATAAGCCATAATATAATATCAAACGACTCAATGTCAGCAGCCGTGTCATTTTTTTCTGGCTTTTTGAGTTTCCTATCATATGACACTTGCAAATACAGTTATTTCTAATACCGAAACAAAAAATGAGAGACAAGAAAGTAAAGACTTATCTAAAAATTCTTTTGTTCCACAAAGATTCTGTCAGATGTTCTTTATCGTTAAACTTTTTTCCAGAATGCTTTTGTAAATTGCTCTGTGGATTTACTCAAAGTATTGAGCAAGTAGTCATGCATTTCTATTGATGTAACAAACAAGACACAGGAATAGACTGGAAATGTGAGCAAAATAAGGAATATTTTTAAGCTCTCTTTACGAATTATAGACACAAAACTCAGGTTTATATACCATTGGATTAATAAGACAGCAACGAGGAAGTTTAGCTCCTTAAAACATAGGCTAAAAAGGTTTACAAATTCTGGAGGACGTTTCTGAAGAGGTAGAAGAAGAACTCACTGGAAGTCGTAAAACTGACAAGGTTATCGGTTAAAATATAAACAGCTACGTTCTTTTAAATATCAATTAAAATGGAAAGACGTACAGTGATCCTCGGAAAGAAATCATGAACATGATTCTTTACTGTCCAAACAGGAAAAACAGAATTTTTACAGACAATTATTGATTGCTTGCCATAGAAAGACAATTTCATTACACGAATCAATAAGAGATGAAAATTTGGTAGTGGTCCAGTAAAAAGAAAATATTTTTACGAAAATGTCTGCAGAAACAAAAGGAAGGGTAAACAAATACCTGAAAAACTAGTTTCCAAAAGTAACCTGTATACAACGTGAAAGTACTTATTACTTAAGAACTAACTTTTCAACAATGAGGCAATGTAATGATCGGCATACAATTTTGGTCTCTTTAAAAAGAGTTTTTTACTTTAAGTGTCAACTAGATAAGAAGGAAATTCACAGATTTAATAAAAGATAGTTATGAATTGCATGATAGTGAGAAAGATTAAACTAAGCCCTAAATTGCAGCAAAGAACAAGGCAATGTGATGATTTGTAGAAGAAAACAATGGAAATTTTGAAACAAGGTCAGTAATAAAAACAGAACTCAAGAAAGGGAAGCGCATTGGCAAAGTACATCTTTTAAAATAACTAAAAAAACAACAGAATCAAGAGATTTTGTACCAACTGTTTTTGTAGCATAGAAAAAAAGGACTCAAATGCATCTGTCCAAAATAGTGCCCAATATATAATTACAAGAGTGCTACAACGAAAGTCTCTCAGAATAAGTTAATGAAAGAATAAATGCTTGGCACTCAGTTATCAAGGATTTAAAGTGAAAAAAGCATTGTTCTTAAAAGTCATTGATTCATTATTGAAATACTACTTAACTAATACATAGTGACTTTGAAAATCAAGAAAATGAATTAGTTAGTCAATTGTATTTCATGATATTGTATGAGGAGCCGTGGCTTAATAGTTACTGCAACTGCATAGTAACCAGAAGTTCCGGGTTCGATTCCCTGAACTGTCGAGGAGAATTTGGAACTTTACAAAGAATAAAAAAGCCATTGGTTGGCGTCAGAAAAAGCATACGACCAAGAAATTCCTCACTGCCAAACCAAAGTCCCTCTGAATGGCACTGTCTGAGCTCCAATTGCTGGGGGAAAATGACGTTAAAACCAAAAAAAAAATTCATGAATTGTATACAACAAAGTTGTAGACATAGCAAGATATGAAATATTTTAGCTTTATCAAGAACAAGTGCTTTGGTGTAACACAAATTTATGAAAAGCCAAAAAAGAAGGGTTGAAAAGAGAAAAAGGAAAATTTACATCATAGACATTTTTATGGGGTTATGGAATTAAATGAAGACACTTTTCTTAACAGCAGAGATACTTTGGACATTACAGTATTTAGATGAGTTTACTTTGGAACTGGTCAACTTGATTCATCAACAAAAGATAGCGTTATGAAATTGTGCATCACAGCAGTCATATCTGTTACCTGCTTTCTTTTTACAATCTAAAGATATCTTTTCATACTATACTCCCTGATTGGTTACTTTTTGGCATATATGCTATTTACATAGCTTTCATATTGTCTTACTTATTCTATTTTGTAACATATTTTCTTTAATAAGCTATTTTAAATCCTGTATAATGTATGTCCTTAATTTGAATGAATTCTTTTCTATAAGAAAATAAGATTTAGTTTTCACTAATGATAAAAGTGATATAAAGATTAGATAATTACTTATCTTGTAGTTTTCATTGTTTTTTCTTAAAATCTATTGGGTGCAATAACTCCAACTAAACTGTAATATAGGTAAATGAAAGAAAGAAAATACTAATACAACAACCACTATTTTATAAAATATTATATGGTCGAATATTTAGATTTGTGAAATTTTTGTATATAACCTGGTATCCACTTTTTGCTTTCTACCTTAGATCATGATGAATGTCTTGAGGGAATACATAACTGTGATAAAAATGCTATCTGCAACAATACTGTGAGTTCATTTTTCTGCACATGCAGGATTGGCTACAGTGGAAACGGCACTTATTGTCAAGGTTTGTCTGATGCACCACTTGTATTAGTATTTTAATAATTGTGGTTTATTTACATCTATTCAACTATAACGGCTCAATTATTTCAAAGGTTTTGCAAGTAACTCTTGTTTCTATTGAAAATAACTTCAACAGACCAAATAAAGAGGTGTTCCTTCTTTACATCACAATGCTAAGTTTAGTCCCTAGGTACATGTAGTAAGTGTCCACTACCGGTTTTGCGGAAACAGAGAAAATTGGTTCAATGTGGTATAAATTGAGTAAAGGGTCGAATTATGGTAGCATGTTTATATTTGCTGCTTGGTAGCACCCCAGGAGTTGCTAAAGGTTTAATGTTGTGTATATATCTTGACAGCACAAACATTATTTTACAAGCAACTTGCACGTTTTTCAAATTCTTATTAGTAAGCAGGGATAGTTTCAATGCTTTTCCTTGAAAAAGAGAATAAATTTTTCGAGTAGAAATTTGGCTACCTGATTCCAGTTGTTGATAATTTGTGGTTGACAGATTGCGCCATATTGGCCCCAACAGAACATCAAAAGCGCTATGACAGAGTCGGTCAATATATCACTGGATGTTATGTGAAGGGTTGGAACTCCCTCATGATAAATATTGGTGGGAACATAAACCACTGTGTGTAATAAAAAACAATTTTATTACAATACTCTGGGACTTCAGCATGAAACTGATAGAACTATTCTACGAGATAGTGTCATTAAGAACCAACACAATAAGATTTGTTTTCTCATAGATATGAGCATTCCTGGTGATATTAACATATCATTAAAGACAACTGAAAAACTTAATAAGTATAAGGATCTTGAGGTAGAAATCACGAAGATGTGGCATCTAAAAACCACTACAATTTCAGTTGTTGGTGAAGCTCTGGGAATGTTATGAAAAAATGCAATGTATTGAATTTCTTAAAAACCTTGGAATTTGTCTCTTTCTGAAATACAGAAGATCACTCTTATGGATACATTATACATCTTGCATAAAATTCTTACTGTGTAGTTTGTAGCCTCGTTTTCCGTTCTGTTGCGTTTAAAACATAATATAATGATAATTTACCTCTATCAATTGATATTAAAGCCAATCTCATAATACCCTCCAGTCTCTGAGTGAGACCCGGTGAAAGACTAATAATAATAAGGGTAATAATAATAATGGAAACACTTTATTTAATTTTATTTCATCCGAAAGCATACAATTACAAACCTCACTAATCAAGGTAGTTTGCATTGGCTTGCCTATTTAACAAAATTAAATATATCACTAACAAAATTAATAAAACGACAATAATTTAGGGTTTTTCCATGATAATAATAATAATAAAATAATAATAATAATAATAATAATATTAATATTAATAATAATAAAA